>JARHVA010004371.1:0-147500 GCA_037957365.1 Torreya grandis | reverse complement strand
CAATCAAACATCAAAATAATTTGAGACAAGATTCGATTGGGATTTCATCACCTAGTAGTCACCTTACCCACTCCTAATGATCTTACTTGGAGGTCATTACCAAAAGGAGAACCAATTCAGCTCTCTGGTTGAGTATAAACTCTAGATATCAATATATATTGGCTAAGCACCTGACACTCTTATCATTTTGGGACTGTGAAGTGAGGGGGTAGGCCCCAATACTAAGCCACATATTGATTCCAATATAGATTTTTTGGATCACCTAAACAACCCAAAACCAACCATAGATTTTTTCTATAGTACTTGATCTACAAGCCAACTTCTATCACACATTCTCATAAATTAAGGCATAAGACAAAAGTGAGATTAAAACTAACCTCTAGGATTAACATAATTCATAGTGTGCATCTTGATTGCTTTGATCATTTTATTATCTTCTTCTTGTTTGAGCAGTGAGATTTTTCTTGTTTTTTCTCCCCTTTTTCTTATATGGTTCTCACTCATCAACAACAAAAAGACCTGATAGAATAAATCCCATTACTTAAATCAACCTATTCTACCTCCACATATATTGAGTACATGTCTAAGGTAGAAGATTCACCTCATCTATTGGGAAGCCCTACTTTCCCTTGAGTATTCCCTTAAGGAGACATGGATTTTACCACTTTTCTAGACAACAATCCAATTTCCCTTTAGCATTATCTTAACACCTCTCCTCACCATATCTTAGTTTTAACCCCACCTCAAGATCCTTCATATGGCATGTCATCCCACCTTATGGAGGGTATCCCTATATCCATGGTCACCACCCAACCTTTGACCACCTAGGCATCTTCATCTACTAATCCCTTTGATTCTATGACTAAGAAAAAACCTATCCAACCAATCATTACCCTTACACCTTCCAACCCTACTAATGACCCTCTACCTTGGGGATAATCCATCCATTGACCCATCGTACCCCACTTGTAACTAGAGCACTTACCACTAGCATTACCAACCTTCCCTCTATGAAACCTAATCCATCGGTTAATACCCCTTTATCAAGCTTGGGGGTATCTATCTATGTTACCTCACCACCCATTAGCATAAAGTTCACCACCTCCCCTCTGGTCACCGACCTAACTACCATCCATACCTAATCCATAGGGACTTCTTAGTAGTTAGCCATTACACCCAATCTAGGATACATCCCTAATGCATAAGTGTATATAACCATTACCCAAAAACCACTAACCACCTACCCTACCCAGCCTATAACATCCACATTCCAATATGTGGTATCCTCTCAACTTCCAAGTAATTACTAATATGTTTCCCAACCTCAACCATAATGCTAGCCTTATAATCCTTTTGGTGTACCACCTCAAACTAACCTAATAAAAATGCTCATGGATAAGATGACCAACCTTGAATCATCCATTTCAAGAGATCATAACATCCTATCCTATAATTAGATTTGAAACAAACCTATTCACCCTTATGTCCCCATCAAAACTTACCCTCCTCAATGGGAGCTTCCAAAATTTACCAAATTTCACATCAAGGAGGATCCCCAACAACACCTTAGAGATTTCAAGCATGCATGTTACATGATTGCTTATGATGATGCCTTTCTCCTTCAAACCCTCCCCATGTCTTTATCTGACCCAACACTTGACTGGTATAGTGCCCTCACCAAGTATTCCATCTTATCTTTCACCCAACTAGCACAAGTCTTCTTGGATCACTTTTCCATTAACATTTCTAAGAAGGTCTCTATCATAGACCTTTATTCTATCAGTAAATTTGATGATGAGTCCATTTCTAATTTTGTCACTCATTGGAGAAGCTTGATTATTTAGCTTTCATTTTCCCTACCTCAACTTGAACTTACAAAACTTTTTTCTCGAGCTTGCACCAAACATATATCTTCTACACTATGTATCTAAAGCTTCAGAACCTTTGATGAGGATTTTACTATGGCACATAATTTATAAAAATGGGCCATAGATTAGGGTAAATTGAAGTTACACAACAAGAACTCTACCTTCAAGACCAACAAAACCTCTTCCACTAAACCTGGTAACTAAGCTAATATCAAAACCAATACAAGGGGAACCACAAATGCCATCATCCTTAAAACTGCCCCTCCACCTAATGTCAATCAACAAAATTCTCCCATTACCTCCTATCAAAATTTAAGGACCCAAACTGAAGCAACCAAAAATAATTCACTCCACTTGGATAATCTTACACCTTAGTTCTAGAGATGTTACTAAAATATAATCTTATAAAAATTCCACCTATCAAACCTCCCCAATAATTTGATTCTTCTCATCTAACACTTTCTTGGTATAATGAGAATGACCTCTGTGCTTTTCATTGGGAATTAAACATGATGTCAGCTGATGTAATACTTAAAAGATTATTGTTTAGAGTCTTATCGATAAAGGGAAACTCAAGTTGGATAATCCCAATGCCACTCAAAATCAAGATCTTGACATCTTCAAGAAACCTTTTCCCAACCATGCCCCTATCAAAGTCAAGGACACATAGGCCAAGTGATCTCATAATGCCCACATGGTCAACATGGTTTATGATACACCTACCCATGGGGACTCGATCAACCAATCTACCCATTCGTCCCCAGCTTCACTTACCAAGGTCATGGAGTCACCTTACCCTCCTTTGGATCACCAAACTAAAGAAGTTCCTTTCTCCCTGTCTACCCTCATAGAATTTTTGGAATCATCACATACTACCTCAATTAGTACATCTAAGAAAATCAACATTCTTGATTTTCCCCCTCCACCACTACCTAACAAACTACTACTCCTATGGATATTGCCCCTAAAGGAGGAGAATTTCTACCCACACCTCTTATGGATGAGCCATTTATCTCAAACTTTCTTCTCTCACCTCAAGAGATCAACTAGCCTACCAAGCATCTTACCTAGCCTACAAGTCTATTTATTACATCTAATACCCATGGATCAGGACAAGTACATAAACCTTTTTCCACATTAGTAAAAAATTTGAATTTGCCTTAAAACTTAACATGGATCGAGCCACTTTCTAGTAACAGTTAGGGCCTCCCTCCATCAACAAACCTAAACCTTCTAGCACATCACTAACCAACTAATCCATCATCTCTCCACTACCTCTTAAACCAATATGAACCTCTAATAAACCTTCAACTTCTCAGTTAACCAAAACAACCATCACCTTGCCAACTAAACCTTTCAAAACTCTTGGTGCATTCCCTACTTGAATTTTGGTTCACCTATCCATTAAAGTAGACTTAACTTCACCCAAGCCTATACGTAGATCTTGACCCACACTAGCTAAGAAGATGAGAACATTTAAAAAACAAATGACTAAGCCTCTACCTCCCTCTACCTTTCCATCTATATTGTCACCTCACCCTTCCACTTTGTTTAAAAATAAAACCCCTTTCAACATATGTCACCCATTGCCATTGATAACACTAGGACATTTATTAGCTGACAAGCCAATCCTTCCCAAATCACAACTATTCAGATGATCAAACTCGGCCACCCCAACTACCAACATACCTAAACTAAAACCATTAACTAGAAATACCACCTTACCCAAGCCATATCTCCCCAAACTTATTGTCACCAACATGCCCATCTTACCAACCCAAACCATGATCCCTAAACCTATAAAACCATTCTTTAAATATTAGTGTAGACTTCCTACCTCACATTAACTCCCATCAAACCTTTTGATCTTCTTGGTTCAAAGCCAACTTGGTAAAATGACCATCAAATCTACTCTTATCATAAGACACTTAGGCATGACACAAAGAATTGTAAAGCTCTCCAAGCCTTTATCCACCAACTTTATGGTGAGGGTGATCTTTTAGTAGATGACCTTCCACCAATTTCTCTACCATTAAAACCAACAACCATCCACCAACACATTCCTAATCCTCCACTCTCATCTTAGAGTGATGGAGAATCTACCCAACCCCCCATCACACCTTCCCCCTCTATTCATACCATTAATTTGGTCACATAATCATAAAAAAAGGATAAAGATAAGGCCAAAGTGTCCATTCCATGGACATACCCACCAACTCACCCTATACCAAACTAGACCCAAACCTCTACGTCTACAGCTAAGCCCAAAGTCACCATCTTAGGTACTTCAGGGGCTAACCCCTCTAAATCTATCAGAAGGGTCATCCTTAAAAAACTCCACTAGACCCCTACTAAAATGATTCTCTATGAGTTCATTTCCACTTCACCCCACCATCATCAGGCCATGATTGAGGCTATACAGGCCATTGAAGTTAGATTGGGGGATTTCTAACCCATAGAGGCCTTTATTGGTGCTCTCCAACTCTCCACCCTTGTTACCTTCAAGGACTCAAAGATACCTTCTATCCACCCTAAAGACCCAGTTCCCCCTCTTTTTATTACAACCCACATCAACCAAACTCACATCAAATGGGTTATGATCGATGGGGGAGCCAATATCAACATCATCTCTTCCTATGCCTATGATTAACTAAAGTTCCTATATAATGTCATGTCTAAAAATTTAACCATCCTTAGATATTTTAACAACACTATGACTCCTACCTTGGGAACCGTTGTCCTTCATATTTAGCTAGGACCTTGCATGTTCCCCAAACTTTTCTATGTGGTCACATGTGAATTCTAGTATAATATTTTATTAGGGAGACCTTGGATCTGGACCATGGGATGTGTACCTTCCACCCTCCATTGTTGTGCCAAGTTTGAACACAAAGGGCAAGTTATTACCATACAAGTTGATATTATCCCTTTTTCAACATGCAATATGACCTACCAACCTATGACATTATTCTACCTCCATCCAAAGCATTAGAAGCAACCACCATCAATCCCTCACCCAAAAAAGGTAAAGCCATTACTTCTTCCTCTTCCACTAAGGCATCTACCAACTCATGTATCCCCATAGACTAGATACCCATCATTGATCATTTAGAATCTACCTTCCAAATACTTATGCTTGGAGAATACCATCTCCTCACCCTTGATGCCCTCCTTACTCCCCAAGAATATGGAAAACTCAATCACCAACTAGGTTATGACGCCAACATTGGAGCCATTACCCCCTTGTAGTCTTTGATCTATCAAACACACTTTATCTATGGGGTAATTAACAACCAACTTAATGCTACTTTCACTCCCCCTCCAATTTAACCATTCACTTCTACCTTCTCTTATTTAGACAACCCATACTTTGTCAAACTATACCTTCATATATGTGCTTGGAAGGGATTTAGTTTGGGATGATATGAGCATGACCCGCACACATTGGCCTTGATTGAGACCCTAAAGCATCATGAGAAGCATGGCCTTAGCTTCATTCTACCCAATAAGAAGAAAGCCAAATAAACTACCCCTACCATTATAGAAGAAGAAACCCCTTCCTCACTGACACCCCCTCCACCTATGGATGAGGATGAGGACGTCATCCCACCCAACCTTTTTTTTGTCAACATAATTACCCTCAGCCCCCTAACTTATCAAAAAGAAGGGGAATCCATATCTATCCCTTTGACCCATCTTGAACTTGTGGGAGAGGACTCTCCTATCATTAACACTATTTAGTGTCAAGATGATGATGTTATTCTCACCTACCTTGGTACACTAGATTCCTCCATCCACAAATATTTACCTCCAAAAACCTCAACCATGTTGTAATGAATATACCATAGACATTGACATAGGCACTCTGAACAACCCCCATATCATCAAACTTGTCCAAACTCTCACCTTTGAGGAATTATAGGACTTCTCTATCTTCCTCAAAGACCATAGTATTACATTTGCCTAGTCATATGCTAACATGCTTAGTATTGACCCAAATATCACCACCCACAGCATTGTAACCAATCATGATGTCAAACCTGTCAAATAAAAACTTTTTCGAATGCACCCTCACATACCACTCCTTATCAAAGAAGAGCTTTAATGCCTCCTTTTTGTTAACTTTATTGAACACATCGATTAACCCTAATGGTTTTTGAACATCATGCCTACCACTAAATCCATAGGGGGACTACGTATCTATGTGGAATTTTATGACCTCAACCTCACCTACCCAAAGGATGACTGACCTCTACCTAGCATTAACCAACTTGATCTTATAGCAGGCCACAAGATGTTGTCACTCATGGATGTATTCTTATGTTATAACCAGATTTTGATTTCCCCTAAAGATCAACACAAAACTACCTTTATCCCCTATTGGGGATTTTCTATTACTAAGTCATGCCCTTCAATCTTAAGAATGCTGGTGCAACCTACCAATGTGCGATGACCTATATTTTCCATGACCTTATCCATAAAATCATCAAAGACTACGTGGATGACCTTCTTGGGAATTCCAAGATTTACAAAGACCATTTAGCCATTCTTAATATTATCTTTGAGTGAATTATCGACTATCATGTCTGCCTCAATCCTAAGAAATGTATTTTTGGGGTCATGTCAGGAAAAATTCTTGGCTTCATCATTTCCCTTAAATGAATTGAAGTGGATCTAGACAAAATCAAAACCATCCTTGAGATGCTACCTCTAACCAATATTAAATAAATCTACAACTTTCAGGGGAAACTTCAATCCATTCATCACTTCATCTCCTAGCTCTTTAATCAGTGTTAGCCCTTCCACCACCTCTTGAAAAAAGATGTCTCTTTGAAATGGAATGAATTTTTTTAAAAGACCTTTGATGTACTTAAAGAGTACCTACTATCTCCACCTATCCTTACACCTCCTAAAGATGTCCAACCTTTCTACCTCTATATCTCTGCCATAGACCACTCCCTAGGGGTGATGGTTACCCATCAGGATGAATAACACAAGGAACAAGCCATCTATTACATTAGTCACACACTTGTTGAATATGAGACTCAATACACACATATTGAGAAATTGTTTTTGTACCTATCCTTCACGGCCACCAAAATTCACCACTACCTTCTTAACCATAAAACTTTTGTCATAACCAATATTGACCCCCTTAAATACATGCACTCCAAACCATACCAAAAATAGCATATGGCTAAGTGGCTAATGCTTTTATTGGAGTTTGACCTTGAGTTTCTTTAGTATAAATCAATCAAGGGGCAAGTAATTACTGAGTAACTAGCTGAGGTACCCCTAGAAATTAATCAACCTCCCCCCTAGAGTTCTAGATGAGTCTATCACAAGCCTATCTCAAATAGATTTCACAAATTAGGTAGCCATGTTTTTATATGGTTTCAAATGTAAGCATGGTGGGGGAGCTAGTATCATCCTTGTCCCTCTTATTAGTGAACCACTTCTTTTATCATTTAAACTTGACTTTGAATGCATAAACAATGTGGCCAAGAATGAAATCCTAGTAATAGGTCTCCAAACTACCTTAACCATGGAAGTAAAAATAATCAATATCTTTGGTGATTCCTAACTAGTGGTCAACCAAGTCAATGGCATTTACCAGTGTAAGAATGAAAACATGAAACTGTATGAACAACTCACCATAGAAATCTTAGCATCATTCAAACACTACCATAGCTTCTCTTGCCTTTCAAATCCCATCAACACCCTAAGACTCAAAGCTTTTATTTATTATTCACTACCTCACCAAAACTTACACCAAGTTAGACACTCCAACCATCTTCAGTGTGGAAGAGATTCTACTTGACCCCTAGTATCAGTAAACCTTTAACTACCTTCACCTTGGCATTGTCCCCTCGAGCCTCTCTAAGATTACCCATTAAGCATTTTTTCAAAGTACCTATTGTTATACCATTATGGGATGAATCCTCTACAAATGAGGCTTATATGTCCTCTTATTTTGTTGCATCCATGGTCTAGAAGCCTCTCATGCCATCAAAGAGACACATGATGGTATCTATAGGGGTCACTTTAGTGGCCTTACTGTGACCAAGCATATCCTTCACCTAAGCTATAAATGGCCTACCATTAGCCAATATTGTTGTTATTATGTGAAAAAGTGTGTCAAATGTTAACAACACACTAATTTACATCACACACCTAACAATAGCCTTCATGTATTTATAGAATTTTAACCTTTTTCATAATGGGGTCTCAATCTTATTAGAGAAATAAACCCCCACTTTTCACAATGACATCATTTTATGATTACCATGACTAAATATTTTACAAAATAGGTGGAAGTCATTCCCTTTGTCTCGATAGAGGCTAAAAATATTATCGAATTCATCACCCATCAGATCATCTACCATTTTGGTGTTCCCCATAAAATTATCACTGATAATGACAAATCCTTCAAAAAAAATATGTTCAAGGTCTTTGTTATGTATTTGGCATTAAACTTAGCTTTTCATCACCCTATCACCCATAAGCAAATGGACTAGTTGAATCCTCTAATAAAACCCTTAATAACATGCTTACCAAAATGGTGAATGCCTCGGGTCAGGATTGGCACTTGTACATCTCCTTCAACCTATGGGCATATTGTACTAGCATCCAAACCCCTACTAGGGCCACACTGTTTTATCTCATCTTTAGAGCTGAGGTTGTCTTGCCTCTTGAAATCCAAATACATTATTTTCACACATCTTTACATGAATTCATTTTGGAAGATGATTACCATCAAGAATATTTATCCCAACTCAAGATACTTGACGAGCATCATTTAGCCACTCTTTCCCATCTTTGTGTTTATAAAGAGTGAATTAGGTGAGCCTATAACAAAAAATTGAAAGTCCAAGAATTCAAAATTGGAGATTTTGTTCTTAAAGAAAACTAACATGTCACTAATATGGAGAAAATCAAAAGGGGCAAATTTGCTTTTAATTGGCTTAGACCCTACATCATTACCCATAAGTATGGATCAAAAACTTATCATTTGTCCTCTCTCAAAGGCAAACCATAACTTGAGCCCTTCAATGCTTCGTATCTACATCCCTTTTATTTTTAAGTAGGGATCACCAATCCCCATTTCTCTAATTTTAGCTAATCCCTTGCAATGACATTCATTTCCCTATTTTTAAGGGTAATTGACTAAAACTAAATCCCGTGATAATCTATCATAATCATAGCCTAATTTTAAACTATGGATACCATGTCTCTATCCATGGCATGATTCTCATAGTAATTCCTATCTCTTTGAGATAGGCTCCTATGGTTGTTGCCACCTATACCTCTTTTTTTCCTATTGAACCATCATGTCAGCTTAGTTTTATCTTCATAAAGGTAATCCATTGAGCATGTATGAGCAATTATATGTCAATAAAATTCAATAAATAGCAACAAAAATATCCAAATATAAAAAACAAATCATGGGTCATCCTTGGCATCCATAGACTGCTCCCTTAAAGGACAACTATTGAAAATTTATTTTGAAATTGCAAAATGTAAGGTGGAATGCTCCCTTTAAGGATAACTATCAAAATCATTTGAAATAACCATATAAATTTAGACCACTCCCATGAAGGATAGATGGATAAAGAATTATTAAAATATATAAATTGCTTGGAAGCTTCCCGTATCAATCAACTTCCCTGATCCTCAGGCAAAAGCAATTATCAAAAGTAAAAAGCAAAATCAATAATTTTTTGAAGCCGTAATCAGATTTCATAAACAACAATAAATTTGGTAATCCATAATTGTCTCTCTTTGGTAGACTTCTCACATCGATCAGTATATGATTTATATATAGACATAGGCTTGTTTATACCTCTTTGGACACCTATAGAAAAGGCATATTAGCCTCACTAATGGTTCTAATTTCACCCACTATCCCTCCATATATCATATGCATGGGACTATGAGCTTACTTGACACAATATGATTGAGATACCTATTTATTAACATAAGCATGATAATGTAAAGTATATGAAAAGCTTATTTTCACTAAGCCAATCCAAATTTTAGGTTTTGCATTAGTACTTACCACTAAAAAAGGCATTATGTTCCTTTTCTCATCTTGTATTAATTTATGTCGTCCTACTTCTACCAGCATGAATAAAAAACATCATAAACCATAAGCATGAACATCACAAACAATAATAATAAGTAGAATAACATCTATCTATCAATGAGCCAAGCATAATGTAAACATATAAGAGCCAACCATAAACATTAACCTATCTATCACATCATGTAATCCTCTAAACATGTTCTTACACCATAAACTAGATCAATGAGAAAAACACCATAGCATATACCATTCACCATTTAGTCCATATAACCATAAACATGAGTCATAACATGTATCCATCCATAACATATCCTATCTAACCATGAGAAGAATTAAAACATCATAATTCAAATTTTTAGACATCACATGCCTAAACTACTGAGTCAAATAACCATAACCATGAGCATCCATGACCATAAATCACAAACATTAACATCATATAAACCTAAGCATGATAATGCAAAGTATATGAAAAGCTTATTTTCACTAAGCCAATCCAAATTTTAGGTTTGGCATCAGTACTTACCACTAAAAAAGGCATTATGTTCTTTTTCTCATCTTATATTAATTTATGTAGTCCTTCTTCTACCAGCATGAATAGAAAACATCATAAACCATAAGCATGAACATCACAAACAATAATAACAAGTAGAATAACATCTATCTATCAATGAGCCAAGCATAATGTAAACATATGATAGCCAACCATAAACATTAACCTATCTATCACATCATGTAATCCTCTAAACATGTTCTTACACCATAAACTAGATCAATGAGAAAAACACCATAGCATATACCATTCACCATTTAGTCCATATAACCATAAACATGAGTCATAACATGTATCCATCCATAACATATCCTATCTAACCATGAGACGAATTAAAACATCATAATTCAACTTTTTAGACATCACATGCCTAAACTACTGACTCAAATAACCATAACCATGAGCATCCATGACCATAAATCACAAACATTAACATCATATAAACAATAGACATCCATCATATATAAAACATTGGATGTCATACATCATACACATCGAATAGTAAAAATAATACATGTAACAATGTACTAAACTCTCTCTCAACAAAATGTACTCCTCATTACATTGACACATAGGCTGATATCAAAATAATGTACCAAAATCACATATCCAAGCATAATCATGGGCCCCCACTGGCCCTAACTATCCTTGTACCACTACCATTGGCCCCATCTAGTCCTACACCTATACCTATACTTGGTAGTGGTCCCCTTAAAGCCCCTACCTATCCAACTATGGCTTCCCACTAGATTGGAGTAGTTTTTGTTGCCCCACTGACCAAATTAGATGTATACTCTCCATATCTCATGGCTTATGGAAACTAATCTAGCACCATGGCCTCATAATATCTAATCTCCTATACAGTGGCTAAGTAGCATGCTCCTAGAATTGAATTAGGTGATCTTGTAGCTGCCCCTATCCCTATAAGAAATGCCCTCATGACATCTCACTCCCTTATAACCATGGCAACTAAAGCCTATGTCTCTTTCTTAGTTGTCAAAGACTACACCTACCCATGTAGGGCAACTACCTATCCTTGTAGTGTGGTCACCTATCCTTGTAATGTATCCACCTATCCCTATAAACTAATAACCTAGGCCTATGTTGTAGCAGGTGTTACTGCTTCTTATCCACCTCCCTATGCCTAAGCCTATGCCTAGGTTGGATCTACATCCATGAGATGCTGACCCCCATCACCCAATCTGAAGTCTGTCATAACATACCTACCCTCATACCAGTGTGCATAACCATCATCAATGCCTACATCATAAATAGGATCCCTCATTGGTCATTCCTCACAATTAGGTAAACCTCTTATGGCTAGGGTATGGGTAACATAAACTTTGCTTCCTCTCTCCTGTACCTAGGGAAATTAGGTGGGATCCCCTAAACAATATTGAACTATCTCCATATATGATCAAATGGGAAAAGTTCATCCTCACCCTCCTTATGACTGTATATCCACTGCCAGCTCTGTAGACCTAAGGTGTTATATCTAAGCCCTTCCCACTATGGATACCTAATGTAGGGCATCCATATCAAATCCCCAACTACTAGGCCATTTAATGTCCCTCAAAACCACTCAATGTCTTTAGATCCTCTACTTGCCCCTATCATAGCTCTACCTCTCCTCCATGATAGAAAACCCACTATATAATCCATTGAAAGATAACCCTTTATCACCAATTCAAAGGGTCACAATACCCAAATGTACTCACAGGAAAAATAGTGAAGAATAAAGTTGACACTAATCCCAAACTACCTATAGTGTCTAAAACCCCAAATCTCCTAATATATTTATACTAATAGGATTAGGGCCCAGTCAAATATAGTCCTCCTCAATAACATCTCAACTAACACACCAAATAAAGTTTTAAGAAACCACCCCCTAATCGAGTTAGGTAGCATAAAGGTTTTTAATGCAATCATGATCATCATAATTAGGCATCTATCTACTAGAGCCATCTAGTATAATAGGCTGTAGCTGAACCCGCTTGCATGGTACCATGCCTGAGTGTGCTCATCAGCATAGATCATCTCCATCAATTTGTCTGCCTCCTAAACCTCTATCTAATATATTTCCTCTCCTTGAATCATTATATTCATGATCCTATGCACATCCTTTAGTAGGATGGTGATCTCCCTAGTTAGTAGCCAAAATATGTTCATCATGGAGTCCCATCTCTCAATAAGTGTGATGATCATCATAGGCTTTCATGGTATATGCTGATAATGTCACATCTTACCTAATCCCACATCCTCCATATACCACCAATCCTATATATTCATGAAATCTTGGACCTTGACAAAGAGTATCGACACCCGATCTCTCAACCTAATTTATTCACTAGCGTATAAGAATAGCATACAACACTATATTTTAGTGTTGCACATAACACTAAGTACTGACTTTAGACTGATCCTTAACCTACCCCATTCCCATCTTACCCCATCCCCTTAGCCTAGCTACATACCTACCCTAGTTAAGCAAATATATAACACTCAACTACCAATCCAACCCATACCTCCAAAACACACTATTTACACCTCTAGCTAAGCAACACAATACAAAAAATACCTCACACATTTTAGCATTAAAAAAGCTTAAACCCATACACTCGATCATCGATGGTTAATTAACCATTACCAATCACCTAAGGATGATTATCCCCTTATGATTGACTGGTGATGGTCAATTTGAACTGTCGTCGATCACTATCTCTACCCTAGTGATAGAGAATCAAACCCTATACCTCCTACTTTCACCAAAGAAAGCATCTAAAAGATTCTAAAAAAAATTTAATATGCACTAATATTTATTCCCACAACCTACCCCCAACCCCATTTTTAAATCAAAATCTTCCATAATCTTGATTTGCTTGAATTTTATTCTCAAGCAAACCCCATCCAAAACCCCACCTATAGCTTTTAAAACAAGCCCAAAATAGTATAATCCCTAAACAATCTTAAACCCTACCTTAACTATCAATTTAAACACACTCCCTACCTCAGTCTGAGAGTGATGTCATGACTATAGGCCTCATTCAACCACTCTACTACATCTTCAACCTACCTCCATCCTCTTGATCCTCACTTGACAAGTACACCACTAACTCATTTCTACCTCAGCAACCTTCAACCCACCATGCACAAAAATGTCTACAGTTCACCAGAGTAAAAGCAAAAAAGCCCAATGAGTGAAAATGATACTCACTTTTTAATTTTACCCTAGTGTCTTTTAGGATTTTACCTTGACTATCTCTGATTAGGGTCCCCACCTTAATTTTTAAGCACTTGCTAGCAACCAACCTAGTTTCTCATTCACATCTTTCCCACATGGGAAGAAATACATTTGGCATGAAGTTTGGTTGGATATTATATCCACATAACTGTTAGGTAGCATCCACATGCCTTGTGCACATGGAGTCATCTTAGCCATGACCATTAACCTGACAACCTTGTCACCTCATTATTGGTCTATTTTAGCCTATCTAGCATGTAAGCCTATGCCACTTTTTTACCTAGTCCCTTGACCATAGTGACAACATTACCATGTTGACCTTTTATATTTTGCATCACCTTGCACACACTGACCTAATTGTATCTCAATGGGAGTACTTCCTATCTCAAATACTCATGACACTTGACCCATTTGTGTTTTCCTTGGGACCACTTCCTATCTTAGATACCCACCAAGAACACATAACCCACTTAGGAGACTTTCATTTATGAGTGTTCCCAACCACTATACCTTTAGGTGGTCACACGATTCACTTGTCACTTTTTATCCTTAGTACCGACCCTTAATTTTTACCAACATTAGAATTTTTAGTCTTTTATGTGACCTCGACTATCACACCATTTTGTCACATTTTATGTGTAAGTTTATGTCTCACAACTGAACCCTTCTTTTTGTCACCTACCTCATGACCTACCATCTACCAATTATCAAACCTATACCCATCTACATTTCACCTCACCATCTCTCAATTTGAGGGGGGAACACCTCCTCCTAATCTTTGGGTAAGAAGATCTAGAGTCAGTCTCTATTTTTGTTTTGCTACTTGTTCATGTAAGCTTCATAATAAAAAGGGGTAAAATGTAGGCACTAGAAAACAACACACATGGTCATAGTCATCATAATATCTTTGGTTTATCTTAAACCTCTGTTGACTACACCTATAATTTTGACAAACCTACCTAGCCTAACCTACTTGCCTAATTTGGAGTCAAGTTAGTCACTTGTCTAACTTAACTCACCTTTTCACCCATTTTAACCTATCTTATTCCCAAGTCCTCGATCAGTGATGGTCACCCAAACTACTGATGGTTAGGTTGGATAGCCTAGACTTAGCATGTGACCTACATGAAAAACATTGCCTTGCTTTTCTAAATATGGCAGTCTAAATCTAGTTGTGAGCCCTTTGCATAGATGACTTATATTTATAAGCCTTCTTCAAGCCCAATTTGGATAACCACTTATACCTCTATATTGTGCCTATAATAAAGAGAGTTATATGAGTTAAAATAATCTATAATTGTTATCAAGAGTTCTTGGCATCTAAAATCTCTTTTTGTACGTCAATCAGGTCAATCTACATTATCAAGTGCTATCAGCCATCACATAGGAACCTACTTGTCATCTACACTCTACTAAGCTCTTAAGTATCGTTACACTACTAGAATCAACCTAGATTCCACCAATAGGTAAATCTACATCAAACAACCACAAACTAATTTCTAGTAAGACAAGTACTCATTTTATTGTATTATTTTACCATGTTTTCATTCCAAGCCTAAGCTATCTCCCAGAATCCACTTTCTAGATCCTATTAATCAGCTAACCCAAACCCTAGTTTCACTTCTAGATTCACTAACAAGCAATCATTGATGGTTACCTTATCAATGATAGCTACCCTCAACTAGTGATCATCACTTGACCGATGATGGTTACCCTTGATTGGTGACGATTGCATGATTGACAATGGTCAACTATTGCACCAAAAACTAGAAAGCTAATTTGATCCTCTTACACCCAACCAAATTCACTTTTATATGTTTTTACCTATTCATAGGCCCCTTTTTGATTTTATAAGCCATACCCTAACCCATTATCACTAGTATTGATTATTTTATCACTAATTAGATCATTTCTAGTCTATCTTTCTAATAAGCTTTCTTGTATTCAGTTTCAACACCTTTTGATTATTGATGCAAGTACCTTCTTTCTAGTTTATCAACTTGATTAATTGAAGTACGTGGATTGACAACCCCTAAGAAATCTCTCACTTTTGGGATATAGCTATCACTAGGTAATCGACCCAACTATATGTCTAAAAAATAAGTTTGTTTTAGTGTTTTCTTATCTGCAAGTCATCCTCCCAAACCAAAGAGGAGATCTCACAATCTTTTGATTCAACATGCACAAAAACAAATAGGTATTCCTACCATAACCCGTATTAAGTTTATTTTCTCTCTTTCTTTAGAACTTAAGTGAAAATTACTCTTAAACACCAATCATGTTGAATATCTATGAGAAGATAATGTCTTACAACTAAAGAAGAACAACATCCATCTAGGGATGGGATCCCTAGAGTGAGATTTTGATATATATCCATAAGTTCAAAAGAAAAGTAAGCTTAAAATAATTGAGTTCAATTTTATCAAGGAGAATATGGGCACATACTAGCATCCCTAGTATGTGAACATTGGTCTGAGTTATATTGAACGTGAGAAATAAAAGTTGAAGGTTTTACTGATAAAATACAAAGTGAGCACCTAGAAATATGAATATTAGAAATTATTTAACCCCATGGTCATCACATATACCATCCCACTAAACCCAGAACATAATCCCTTTAGGTAGAGACAAAGGCAAGTAAATCAAATTCTAGAACCTCTCATTCATAATAAAATATGAAAGTTATTGGATTCCAAGATTATATTTATAATTAGGCACTCAACCTAGGTAGCCAACTTGATTCCATTTAGGAAGAAGAATGGGTAAATTAAGTTCTGTATGGAATTCAATAATTTGAATTGATCATCAAAAAAGGAAAACTATCCTTTGCCTTCTATGGATGAGGTAATTCAAATAGTTAGTGGATCTAAGATGATGTCTTTATTGGATGGATTATTAAGATACAATCAAGTGCTAGTAGAATCACAAGATATAATAAAGATTACCTTCACCTCCAAGTGGGGAATTTTTTCATACAAAAGGATTCCTTTTAACCTAATCAGTACATGAACAACCTTCTAATGAGCTATTAAATTTTCCATTTAAGGACTCATGGGTAAATGCATAATCATCTACATGGATGATTTAACAATGTACTCAAAGGATAAACATGATCAGGTAGATCATATAAAAATATTAGTTAAGAGATGAATATGATATGGAGCATCACTCAATCCAAAGAAGAACATGTTTTAAGTTATTAAATGTTAGGTTGTGGAGCTAAAAGCTTCACCAAGATGCAAACAGGAGGAGTTACAGAGGTTGCAGACGTTGCAGAATGAGTTACAGGGAAACCAATGTCGGTCTGATCAACTGACGTCAGTCATACAGCAGTGAAGAAGCAACCGATGTTGGTTACCAGTCGGCCGACATTGGTCATGGAGGAGCCGACGTCGGCAGCCTGTGCGTGAACATGTAGTTTGCATGTTGATCCTGGAGAGTCTATTTTTGGACTATTTGTTTACATGTTAAAGGATAGTTGTAGTATTGAGTTGTGTGTCTAATTATTGTAATTAAGATAGTCTAATTATTGTAAGCATGAGATCTATATATAGACTCAAGGGCTGTATTGTAAATTTAGAGTGCTAGAGAGTAAGAGAGCTAAATAAGCTCCTTCTGAGAGAAGAGAGCAATGGTGTGTTCCTCTTAGTGCCACAGTACCAAGAGTGGGTGTTGGTTTGGAGAATCAAAAGGGTTCTTCATATATGTATGATCTTGGTCAGTAGGTGAGCAAGGCTTCTTTTGGAGATCTACATTGGTGAGTAAGGTTTGGTGATTTGCAGGTAGCAGCAGAGAGCAGGAGATCTACTTGGAGTATGGTTGTGTACTTGGTGTACTAGCAATGTGTTACTGACTGGTGGAGGTGAACATCAATTCTGTATTGGAGTTGATTGTTGGGACCGAGAGAGAGAGGGAAGAAGGTCTTGAGGTGTGGCGAGCCTTTGAGGTGGAAGAAGAAGTGGCATCTTCTTTATTGTATTTTCTTCTGAGTGATTATTAATACAATTGTGTATTGTCTCTCATATCTTGTGTTATTTCATATTTCTAGTTACTTATTGATTCTGGTTAAATTTCATGTTTAGTTTCTAATACAAGAGGTAATCATATGTGCTCTAATTGGTGGAGCAAGATCCTGACATTAAAGGGAATGTATTAGGCCATGTCATCACTAAGGATGTAATCTCCATTGACCTAGAATGAATTCAAGCCATTTCGAAGCTGATGCCTCATAAGAGTAAGAAATATTTGAAGTTAAGCTTTGTAATAAATTTCATTTATGTATTATTAGAGATTGTCAAGCCATTAAATTCTATGTTGAAATAAGATGCTAAAATAGAATGGACAACAAAGGCTAAGTAAGCTTTTTAAGACATCAAGATTATCTTTTTTAAAGTTCCAATTCTGATTATCTTGGATTTTAATGAAGACTTATACCATTATTAATTTTCCTCATAACACACTATAAGAGTTTTACTCACACAAAAGGTAGATAATAATGATAATTTGATTGCCTTGATGAGCACCAATCTGAAGGATGTATATTTGAAATAATCAATGATAAAAAACTAATATATGCAATGATAAAAGTTATGAAAATGTTCAAGCATTATATTATAAGGAATAAGATGAATTCCATCATCCCAGGCTTAGTTTTCAATCTCATACTTATCCAAAATAAATTGGGTGAAAGATGAGGAAAATGGATGGCAAAGTTGTAAGGGTTTGATCTTAAAATTAGACTAGCCAAGATGGTGAGAGACTAGGGAATCATTAATCTCATGACTAAGACTGATCCATGTATTTATATTGAGCACATAAATGAGATTTGGGTATCTAATGGTGTATTATATGCTAAAATCATTCACTATTTACTCACAAGTATATGCCCACTTGAATTAAATAGAGAGAAAATATGATCCCTTAGGTTCAAATTAGCTCACTATATGATAAAGAAAAGATTCCTATACTAGAATAATTATGAGGGTATCTACTTGATTGTGTTACAAACTGAGAATTTGTATACATCATGGATAATCTACATTAGAAGATAGGCATTGGAAATCCCTCAAGCAATGCAACAAGTCACAAGATATTAAGGATGGGATACTACTGACCTATAATTTTTAAGAATGCCCATAACCATGTCAAAACCTATCATATGTGCTAGGTATTTAGGAAAATAGAAGTGAATGCTACCATACCATTATAAAAAGTCATTGAGGGCCATTATTTTTATCAATTGGGTCTTGACTTCATTGGGTTGATAAAAATAAATTCTTCAGTAGCGCACAAATTTGTCTTAATAGCTACTGGCTATTACACCAAATGGATATAAGTTGTGCCCACAAATAATTATAGATAATTGGATGTCATGAAATTTTTATAAGAGAACATACTAAGTAGGTTTGGGGATCTAATCTATTTAATTTAAGATAATGGTCCAACTTTTTAATTTACTAACTTTATAGAATGGGTTTACAACAATAAATTCACAATCGATTTCTCTTCAAAACATTAACCACAAGGGAATGAAGTGGCCAAATCCATAAAAACAAACTTTATTGATTCCATATATAATTTAACACAAGACAAACCATGATAATATCATCTACTATTGAATTATACACTATGGGAAGATCAAATAAGACATAAGCAAAACCTTAAGGCCTCACCTTTTTTGCTAGTGTATGGGAAGTAACTAGTCTTCCACAATACTCTTAATATACCAACATACTAATTTATGCAAGAGTACATGGGGGAAGATCAGAGAATATAGTTTAGATACTTGACATAGTCTAGATGGAAGATGCAAGAATTGAATCACTACATAGCTTCAACAAACATGAAAACATAGTCAAAATGTGGCTTTATAAGAGATCTAATATTAAAGCTTCCAAGATTTTAGACCTAGTGATTCGATAGGATAAATCACACAAGAATAAATAACAACATTATAATTTCAATCCTTTATGGATTGGACCATATCAAATATCTAGGATACTAGGTAATAATGCCTTTTATTTGAAGGAACTCAAAGGTAATGACCTCACTTTTCCAGTCAACGGATATTTTAAAAATAATATTTCATGGTTTCTCCAACTAAATATTATTATGAATGACCATAAGTCAAGGATTAAAGTATTTTTCCCACTTTAATTAATAGATTTCCTACTTTCTAGGATAATTTTTAAAGTTTTCTTAGATTAGTATTTCCTACTTTATGTATGTGCTTTTTCTAGATTAGTTTTCTAAAACTGCAGAACAAACCATCTGATTTTGTATACTGGAAGTATACAATACTTACCAAAAATTAAGGGGATGATATAAAAAGGAAGCATAATTGGTATTCAAAAGGATTTGTTATTTATTACTTGAGACTTTGGGATTAAGGTATATGTTATGACTAGATTATGTTCTAGTTAGAATGAGTGCGTTTTCTAGACCTTTGGGTTCTAATCTAATATAATCATGCAAATTTTAGAAAGACTTTCCATTTTCAAAGATAAAAAACACTATTACATGCTCAAACTTGGATGAGATATAATGAACATATACATGGATACACACTAACAGGGCCATATCAAGTAAAATGGGTTTTTTCTTATACATACACCCAACCACTGGTGGTTCCCAACCTTCTTTCTATCTGTGTTTCAAAAAAATCATCATACAAATTGATTAAAAAATGGGTGATGAAAGTGATATCTATATGGGATATAGATGTTTGGTTGGTAGTAAGTCTTAGGTTGGAATCAAGGGTATCTCTTTTAGGGCTATGGATGCCTAGATGGAAACAAAGTAATGCCCAGGTTTCCCTTACTATTTAGTTATAACATATAAAGTCAAAATAAAACCTATGGTGTATATTCCAGACTTTGTAAAACTCTCATAAAAAGGGGAAACTAAATTTCATAAAAACACACATATATCTAAGGAATGTAAAGGGTTAGTATATTACATGGGGAAGTTAGAGTCTATTTTAGGGATTGGTTTGCTTATTCTTTTCTTGTTGGAGCTGAAATTTTGTTATGATGCATTACTAATATTTTAGGTTTTCAAATACTCAATAGTTTTTCCCCACTAATTCACCATTTTTTGTGACATAACACACACCCCCAATTTTAAAAATTAAAATAGATGCCCACTATTTATTGAATATCCTCATTCGAGGTCTCTATGAGCCCTAGATGTATATGTCAATGGTTTTAAAAAGCATAAGCTTGAAGCTATTCCCAAAGTATACAATATATTTCAATGTTATGAAAAGAGTAATCAAAACCATGAATAATCCATAGTACATGATTTATATTTTTCCTTTGATTTTATTTCAATTCAAAATGCTTATCTACATGCCAAATTTTTTGATTTAAAAGTGAGCTAGGATGATGTGTTTTGTTCTAGTTTATTCTTTACTTGTGGTGTGTCTTGAAAAATATATTCCATTCTTAATTATTTCCTTGGGACACCTCTAGGATTTAATAACTTTGCATGTAGTATTATTCTAATAACCCAAAGCCCAAGTGAAGAACACAACTTACTCAGGTAAGTGGATCACTAGTATCTTTCTAGATGTCACCATCCCACTAGCCTAAAATCCCTTGATATTTTCATAGTATGTAAAGGCTAAATGTAAAGTGGAGTAGTGAGAGTCATCCAAGTATCATCATCCCTCTAACCTAGAGGTGATTTTAGTATAATTATTTGTATGATCATTCTAGACAAGCAAAATAATGAGATCCATCCATGTGTCATCATTATAATAACTCAAAGGTAATGTCAGCATAGTTCATTATACGATAATGTCAAGTAAATAGATCATCGATATATTTCCACATGTCATCATCACACTAAATTGGAGGAGGCTCATTCCTTGATAATAAATTTTACATGTCGGGTAAGCGTATCATCGAGATCCTTCCACATGTCATCATCTCACTATCTTATAGCTAGGAGGGTAAAATAAAATAGGATAAATCTTATCTATAAATGTGGAAATGATACTTAGACATTTGTCACTTTTCCACACAAGAAAAATAACAAAGACATAAATATATTAAATGCACAGAAAAAGGGACATATGTCATTATGCTAACTAGGAACCTAAGAGCATGTAAAACAAGCCACATGGCAATAAAATATACTAAAATTGGTATTATGAAATTCAAATGAGAAAATTGGGTAGGTAATCAAGTGAAAACCATTATTACCATTAATTCACATGAATTGGTGACTTAATGCATTCAATTCACAAATATAAATAAATAAATTTGAGTCGTTATACTAAATGTGATAACATTTCCTCCTAGATATCAAATGTAAAATGTGAATTAGAATCCCCATAGTGACCAAGAGATTTCAAACTATGCATAAGAAAGACATATTGCTACTTGAGTTTTAATGGATTCCTCATCTCACACTCTTCATTCTACATATTCAATTGAGTATATTGACACAACATTTGATTCAACATATCTTAACCATGATTTTAAACAATAATCAACTATTTGAGATGAGATTGATGTTGTGGAACCATATAGGGTATAAGACCAACTTTTGATTTTCACATAAAGATATAGGGATGACCTTCTGACAATAAAAGTAGTCAACCTACACAATGTTGTAGTTGAGCCCAAGGTAATGCCTTGCATTGATTTACTATTTAATTTATTTATGAATGTGAAAAACTCTATAAAAATACTACACTTTTGACTTAGTAATACTCTTATAACATACATAAGCATAAATGCATTTGAAAGGTACTACATGCTCTCTTTTCAAGAGATGACCTATAGGTAGGACATGGCCAATTCATGGCTCTTTATGAATAAAAATCCATATAAAATTACAATAATGGGATATGAACCTAAGTATCTTTATCATTCAAGGCCTACTTCTGATATTCCCATATCCAACTTTAGACTAGGGGTAAGGATTTCTATGGCTTTATTAAATAGAAAATATGGATTTTTAAACATTTATTATTTTAATGAGATATGGGTCCCTTTGATAGATATCATCTATATTTCCAAAAAAATCATTTCCCTAAGGGAGATAATTAACTTTAATATGATTTAATGAATCACCAATCCAAAGAGCATACTAGATGGAAACTTCTACATGATGTCTTATCTACTAGATGTTACGATTGCAATGGTGCATTAAAATTATTAGGAGCCTTTAAACCAATCTACAAACTATCCAAATAATAGAATTTGTGATGATTTCAATGTCCTCCATGTTCATAGGTTTAGGAAGCAAATAAAAATATTGACACATACCTTTTATCTTATGTTATACCAAGCCATATATGGGAAGAATATGCCTTAGGTTGTCAGGTGTCATAAAGAAAACTATTCAAAAAATGGGAAATTACTATTTTTATCATGAGTGCATGATAATCAAGATAAAAGGTACTAAGGAACACCCTTTAGACTTACCATGGATCATTCATAAATAAATGGCTGAGCAAGAAATTAATGCTCAATTAGTTGATAGTGTTAATGTTAATTTACAGAGGGATAAGCAAACATATATTCATCCAACCCATCTCAGTATTGGATGAATATTATATATAAGGTGGAAACACTTTCGGTTGGTATAAAAATTAGGGTACATTATGGATTGAAATGGGCACCATTTAGACATTGGAACCCTATAAAAAGTGTCAGGGGACAAATATAGAAATATGATAAGAAGGTGAAAATAAACTATGGGCATCACTCCTACAATCATGACTGTGTATTAATGAATGTAGAGGATAAAACTAAGGTTGCTATAAAGATGTGCAGGGTAAACATGTCAATGATAAAAATACAAAGGATCAAATATGATCTCATAATTATTAATGAAGATGCCAAGAGGATCAAAAAATAACAATGGATTTATACATCTATTCATGGGCCTCCTCACATAAAATTAGTTATACAAGAGCAAGCTGGCCCATTTAAGGAAGTAAATACTGAAGACAAATTTGAGACTACCCCTACACATTCAATTTCACCTTAATATCAACATAAAATAGGCATAAAGGATAAATTTTCATTTCTTAATGGATCAACTATATTATTATCCAAGTTAACTCTACCTCCATGTACTATAACACAAATAGTAAGTCTTCCTACTTTCCTCTCTCAAGTTTCTATTGTTCCTCCTCCTAGGTCACCACCTATTGTAACAACACCACCAATGGTAGTGCCCCACTATCCTAGGTAACAATGTTCACCTCTTATAATTACCCCAATTTTCATTCCCACTTCATCACCACCTATTGCCACTATAATACCTTCATATCCAACTCCACATTCTATAGGTCCAACCCCCATTACTGCTAAACCATTAATCATCTATAAAATAAGGCCCAATATGCCTCCAATCTCACCACAAAAATTTAGAAGTTGAGGATAATCCTATAAGTATCAGGGGAGGAAAATGATAAAATAAGAGGTTAATAAAAATTGGATGTAATTGAAATATATGATAATGAAGAATAAAATAAAATATAGGAAATTGAAGAATAATGGACGTCTATGATAAACACTAGGGAAATTAAATCATTTAAATAAATAATAAAATAATATGAATGTGTGATTGAAGAAGATACTCAATTCAACAAGACTGAGATACTTGGATAATTTGATGAAGTTGATAATGGAAATGTTAGATCAATGGCCACTAAGCTATTGTCAGACAAAAAGTGATGCTTAAAAGGTGACCCAAAGTCAAAATTACAAAAATTAGTATAGGGGACATCATCAAGCACACCCTTAGGCTCTCTATGTCAAGCTACCATCATAACAATTGAAATAACAATTGACCCAACTATTTCCTCCTAGATTGTAAGTGTATAAGTTTCCCACTCTTTGGTTGCTTCTTCAAATTTTGCGACTAAAATTAATATAGAAGGAACTACTCATTCTTTATATACTTTAATCCCCACAAATAAGCCCTAAGCAGCTATAATGCTAATTTTCAAACCATAGTTCACTTTTCTATGATTCCTCCTAGTACTATTATTACTACTGGGATTGCATACACATCAGTCATATATTATTTACAAAATCTACTTAGCATCCCAATGACATATTCATTCTTTAGTGGATTTAGTCACCAATCTCTTGAGAAATAAAATGTGGGTAAGTGAAAAAAGTTGGGGGATAAAAGGTGCCTACCCATGGGCGTGTTCTTCCTTAAAGAATGAGAAATCTAAAATTCTCTAGATAATTTGAGATGGCTACATTGAAAATTAGAGGATGGTGTAAGAACATGAATTGTAGAATTTTAAGTCTAGTTTCTAAAACACTAATTATTTTTAAAAATGGTAAATTATAATGAGGAAAAATATCTAAAATTTAACTCCTATTTTTTAGGAAAATAGAGTATATAGTTGGTTGTGCATCCCATAATTTTTTGAGCATAATTTAATATTATTTAAAATATTTTTATAAAACTTTAGTTAAGATCACCTAGTTTGTAACCTATATTTTTTAATAAATTTTTGATGATTATTTATTATTTATTAATTTTTAAATTAAATAGATATTGAAACCTAAAAAAAATGGATAGTCGGTCATGTGCCACCCCTCTCCCCCAACTATCTAAAAAAAAAGTATTTTTTTAATGCGTGTAGAATTAGGCCTAGTTTGTAACTATATTTTTTCATTTACATCAAAGAAAAAAAAGATACACAAGCATATATAGTCATGTATATTTGAGGCATGGAGTGGCCTACAAAATTTATAGTTAGAAATCAACATATATTGAATCCTTAAAATAGCAAAAAAAATATAAAAATCATATATATAGAAAGAGGAGAGTGTGCTCATCATTATGGTAATCATTTTCTAAATTTTATCATTGAAATTCATAGTGTATTTGGTGATGCAAGTTTAATTTTGTTATTTTCTATCAAAACTCTTAGATTCAATTGTGTGTTGACATGTCTAAGCATTTGTCTTGGGAATCCAAGCCATGTTGGAGCCAAAAAACTTGGATTTTTAATTTAAACAAAACATGTCACATATGCACTATAATTCATACACATTCTTGTGACATTCACTAAAATAAAAATAAAAATTATTGGAATGGTTGTCTACTTTAATTCATGAAATGTGAAAGGAACATTTATGTGGTATAACATGTACACATTCCTTTCACATTACACCAAACACCATATAAGATTTATTATGAGTGGTAGATGGTTTACTAGACTAAATGTTAAGTATAATTTTACATTTATATTGTTATAATGATAGACTTATACTTTAAATTTATTGTAGTAAATATTAAAATTATGGTTAATTTGAATCTAATAGAGTTGGTATCATAGATGAATTCCTTATGATGTGGGAGATAGTTTTTTACAATACAATATGGTCAGTACTTAGGAATTTTTAGGCTCTTAGTATTGAACCTAGGGATTTTAGGGCAAAACTATAGTAAGTGATGTCTATTATCGGTAAACATATAGTTATATTTTAGGTTTTGTGCCTTCCAAATTATTTGTTTGCATTTATAAGAGTCATATGTTTATAAAAATTGAATTTTACAAATCAATCACTTTGAATTAAAGACAAATTGGTGTGATTTTGACAACATAGGTTAGATTGATGACTGACACACATAAAACAACCATTTTGTGTTAATTTCACTTATTCATCATCCCTCTTTCATCCTTAATCACTTTGTACTTGTCCCTTATCATCCCTAATCACTCCCTCCTTGTCCCTCATCATACCTAATCAATCCCTCATTGACATTCATTGTCCCTTATCATCTCTATTCACTCTTTAATTATCCCTAATCACTCCATTGAATCTCATCATCAATAATCACTACTTCATCATCCATCATCATATCTAATCACTAAATAATCATCCATAATCACTCCATCCTCATCCCTTATCATAAAAAATAACTCATTAATTAACCCTCACCATCCCTAATCACTCCCTCATCATCCCTAATCACTCCCTCATTGACCTCCACTATCCATCATCATCCTTCATCACTCCTTAATAATTAATTATAATCCCTAATAAATCAACCTCATCCCTAATAATCAATAATCACTAACTCATAATCCTAATTGACCATCACCATCCTTCATAGAGAGTAAGGTAAATATATAGTCACTTTTAGGTTTTTGTGCCTTCCAGATTACTTGATGGAATTTCTAAGAGTCTTAGGTTTATCAAAATTGAAGTTTACAAACAAATAACTTTGAATTCAAGTCAAAGTGTTGTTATTAATGAATAATATGTCAAATTGATGACCTTCACACATCAAATGATCACTTTATGTTAATTTCACTTGTTCATTATCCCTCTTTCATCCTTAATTACTTCCTCATTGTCCCTCATCACCCCTAATAACTCTCTCCTCCTTATTCATTATACCTAATGACTCCCTCATTGAACTTCACCATCCCTCATCCTCTCTAATCACTCCATCATAATATGTGACCACTCCATTATTAACCCTCACCATCCCTCATCATCCTTAATCAATCTTTCCTCATCCCTAATAATCTATAATCAATCCCTCCTCATCCATAATCACTCCATCATTGACCCTCACCATCCCTCACCATCATTATTCATCCTTAATCAATCATTAATTATCCCTCATCATTCATAATCACTCACCTTTTCTTCCTTCATAATCCCTAATAATTCCCTCCTCATATTCATCAACCCTCATAATCCCTAATCACTCCCTTATCATCCATAATCAATCCCTAATTAAACCTCACCATCCTTAATCATCCCTAATCTTTCCCTAATAATACCTAATCACTCATTCCTCATCCCTCCTCATCCCTAATCAATCCCTCTAATACCTTGATGGTGGGTCTAGTGGCTTCCCACTTGTGTTCGATTAGATTATGTTCTAATTCCAAAAATTACTCACTAAAATAAGGCCCAAGAAACTCTTATTTAATCCATAATATTTCACTTAAATAAGGAATTCAAAGATATAATTTGGTTATCTAGTGGGATTTAAATAGATATATATGGTGATCTATGCCTAGAATGTGGAGATAATGTGTATCTAGAGCCTTAGGCTAGAATAAATATGTATGAAAATGAGTAAAAGGTTGGATAAAATCATATTACTTACATGTCTATATTAGTATTTGGGCATCTAAGATACCCCTAAATTTAAATTTTACTTGTGATTAGGTCCCTAATAGGCCAAAATTGACACAAAATCACCATATAAAATTATGATCAATGTAAATTCAAATAATGGGCCTACCACACTAATGCAACCCATACATAGTGAAGTCCATTAAATGATGTCAAGAAATTTATAAAAAAAATATTATATAAATAGGTTAAGAACTAGTAATCACATCATGTTATCCACACTTGTATTTCATTATGTATCACATCAGCATCATGAAATATGTAAAAATATTACATCAATCTATTCTATGATATGGAAAGTAGGTAGGATAATAATGAAGCTATATATTAGGAAGCAAACTTCCCTTGACTTATCAGGTATGACATGGCTAAATAGGTAGGGTAAGAATTAAGTTATATATTATAAACAAATATTCTCTTGATAGTTATGCCTTAATACAAAATCAAAGAAAAGTTATTTATTAGGAAGGAAAATTCCCTTGATAATTATGTCTTATTCCCTTGTTATCTATTGAGAAGTAAATCTTCCATTGATATGCTATATTAGGTGAAGCAAAGCAAGGTTTAAAGAAGGAAATTTTATATTGCATTGCTCCTTGGAATATATTAACTAGGTAGGGAAAAGGGTTGGATGAAATTTTATTACTTCAATACATAGATTGGGATTTGGGCATCTAAGAATACCAATCCTAGAGTTGAGAATCTAAATTTATATCTATATATATGGGCAACTAGAGACTAGTATAGAATTCCAATCCCAAACCCATATTTGAATTCACATTTTATCTATATGTTAGTGAGATTCCATAATAGAATAGATTTCCAAATGTATAGATAGATGGCCACCAATTCAATAGAGTGGGTTCCAATCTAGTAGCTAGTATAATGTGTTTTCCAACCTAACTCAATTTCTACCTAACCTAATCTATACCCAAATTGATATATGAAGGGAATGAATGGATATGATTTAATCCAATGTATAGAGGAGGGTATACTTAAAATTTGGGCATGTATACACAAAATATTTTCAAAATTTATCAATTATTGATGTTTTCTATCTTATAAGAACCTGTTGAGTCTCAATCTCTCTAAGTGCACACCCTAAGGGGTGCTCTGGGAAAGGGGTGGCTAGACCATTAGTGATTCATAGGATTGTTACCCTTATTTGCACTAATTACCATTCCAACTAGCTCAAAAAAATATTCCCCTAAGTTTTGCCTCCTATTTTGCACACTTTTCTATTCCTTTATCACCTTCATTAGCCATTTTTTATAACCTAAATCCCTCTTTGATGGTTTACATGACTATGTAAATTGTGTAAACCTTGTAATATTATTGGAAAAACTTAGCAAGGGTCTATGTCAGCTCCTAGCCAACCTAGTCTGTGACCTAGTTAGTGTTTGCCATTTACATTACTAAGTCAATCGAGTCGACCTTGTCAGCCAAAAAATTTGGAAGGGTTTAGGGTTACATCCACCTATATAAACATATACATTTCACCATTATTAGATATTATTAAATAGTTATTACTAATTAGTGCTTATTTACAATCTAATATTCCACCATTTTACTTGAGGAGTCTTAGCTTAGGGTTTCTACTTAGAAAAGAATCTAGTCTCATGAAGAAGTCGTAGATGATTTAGCCTTTCTTAGTGATCCTTGAAAACCACAAAAACCTCTTAGAAAACACCTTTAACCAAAAGGACATATTGATTCTTGATGGGTTTGTCTTCCAGGTAAGAATCTCTAACTTTTCTCCTTTCATTAGTAGATAAAAGCAACACAAGTAATGGCTTTTGAATAATTTTCTCTCTCCATGTATTAGGGTTTTACCTATACATATATTAATTAGAATTATATTATTCATGTTTAACAACCCCCACTTTATGCCACAAGATTTGGTGATCACTAGATTAAATTTTTGATTTAATTGTTATTAGTTTAGTGAATATGAAAACATGGGACCTAGTTAGGGTTATTGCGTAATTTTTCTTGAATAGAGGATTTGGAACCCTACCCAGTGATATTATTATGGTAAGAGATCCCATAATTTAGTCTAGTAGATCCATATTGGTCATGACCCTGATTATCTAATGTATCCCCATTCATAAGTGTACGTAGGATCTATTTTATTTGAGATAAGATTGATTTTTATATCTCCTACATTTCTCATTGCATAGATTCTAGTAAAACCAACATGAGTCTAACCCTTGTAGGTTTTCTATCATGCTTTTTATTTCTATCATTTTATTATTTTCTTATATTTGGGATACTAGGTTGACTAGGCCAGTATAGTTCTAACTTATGTGCCTAGGTTTAACATATAGTCACATAAAAATGACTATATTATTTCCATGTAGGTATTCGTCAGATACAAGTTATTGGATCAAACAGGTTGACATAGTATTCTCATTCAATTCCAATTAATACAAAAATTCAAATAGGTCAACTTAATGTCTTACTCAGTCCTAAAACAACAAACTAAGTCATGAAATTCAACTTAGTATTCTAGTTACCATCTAGATAACAAACTAAGTCAACCAAGTCAACTCAGTTATCTTAATAGGCTTCAACAAACAAGGTTCCAAAAAACTAGGTCAACCTAATTGACTTAGTTGGTAGAACTTGCAAGCAACATTCAAGGCACTTCAATAGAAAAAATTGTAATCTTTAACATTTTCCAACCCACCAAGTTTCCTTTCTCTCTCTTTCAATTTAGTTCTTCATTACAATTCTATTTTCATAAGTTTGTAGTCTTTAAAACTATAATCCTACAACAAACTAGGTCGACCTGGTCAACCTAATTCTATAGTTTGTCTTCTATCTAAAAGAGTAAGTTGACCTAGTCGACTTAGTTCTTAAGGGCTCTTGATTCTACAATATAGTAGTGACCCTGTCGACTCTGTTCTATAATATTTTCATATAGTATCATCTAAACAAATTCTATACCATTCTTAAACTTGGGAATTAATAATTATATGCTAGTAATTAGTTCAAACTTTCACTTTTAGCTATTTGCATGCTTAGAGTAGCTCACATAGTCTAATTAGGTGGTTTTTTAATATACCATTTAGTTTCAATATTTTTTTATTTTTTCACACACTACCAAATCACATAATTTCAAAATTCATTTAAAAATTTATCTACCTAAGGCCTAATTACTTGGATTTCATCACCAAGGGGGGAGCTGACTTGGTTTTCTATCCAATTATAAACATGTGGTTAATGATATATATTGAAAAATCACCTTACACCCTTATCACTATAGGATTATGAATTGAGTGGGTATTCCCAAATACCAAGCTAGTATCATTGCTAATAGAGATCCCTTCTAGCCTAAATGTCCTGAACCCATCCATAGATTTCTTATTAGTTCCCTATTTTCAGCCAACCTCCCTATCACACTTAAAATTTTATAATAATCTAAAAAACCTAAGGATGATCACTACGCATTTAATTTTTAGTTGAGTGCTTTCTCTTTTCTCATTATATGTTGTATTTAAAAAACTTACATTGGCCAATGTTGGTGCAATGTTTTGTGTTGTGTGCCACAATTAGATCATTCTCATTAATCCAATTATTTGTGTGTTTACTTTCACTTATTTCAATTACATTTAAAAATATTTTCCTATTTTTAGCACAATATCATTTTATTCAACAAAGTATTTTAAAAATTATATTTTCCCTTTACCATATTACTAAGTCAACCTAGTTGACTTATATCTTTATTATACTATGATTTTCCTTATTTATAGTAGTAAGTTGACCTAGTCGACTCTCAAGCCTTGCCCAACAGTACTATGTTAGAGGTAAAATCACTAAGAGTGGGGGTTTAATTAATTATCCCATATTATCCAACTTCAATTTTGATCTTTACAAGTCCTTAATCAATTACCATAAGCATTGATGAAGTGTACACATCATTCATAATAATATAAAATAAAGATAATCAAAGACCAAGCACATAACACATGACATATGTGGCAAACCCTCTTGGGGAATAACACCCATTAGAACCTATAATTAGACTACTATACTATAATAATAAGATCCAATTTATATTATCAAGCTATTGATCAAGGAACTACCATTCCAAATTTTAGTGAGACTGTAATCCCATAAGGGCCTACTACACTTGTCTAGCTGAGCACTCACAATAACTAGAATTTTAGCAAGTTTCACCTTGCAAGGAGAAACAAAACCCCTAGTCAACTAACCACCTAGATAGATACCTTGAAAAACTCCACCTTTGAACTAATTTCTTTAACAACTGATGATGTAATTTTGATTATCAATCTCTCAATGTATCCAAATCCACATTTTGGATCACACAACATCCTCTACTAGCTAAACACATTACATACTTGAACTAACATATTAAGATCAATTAGGACACATTACATATCCCAACTAACCCCACTCTTCAAATTTTCACACTCAGCGCATCCTTCATAGCAACAACATTGTCATATTCTTCAAAAACATGACTATATGGTCATACACAATCCACACACTGATCAGTCTCTGAAACTAGCACCAAGCTCTCACGAACACTAGGTATCTTTTGCTCATTCTTAAGACATCCAAAACATCCCTTTGGATCACTCTAGACCTCTTTTCTCATGCTCAATCTGTAATAGCACTATTTTAACCTCAAAAACATGACCTATAAGTCATATATAAAGTCCTCAATCTACTCTTCTTCTCAACCCATACATTGGGCACACTTGGCCTCCTCACTTCTTTACTTCAATGCTCACTCCTCATCCAAGTCATATAAGTCTAGAAACCATCACATTTGTTTTTACTGTATATAGAGCATTCATTATTAACATCTTGGTTATCCATTGAGCATGTCTTAACCTTTAAGACATATTTAAAACAAAGACATGGCTCAATGTCATTTTCATAGGTTGGCCATAACATCTATGGGTCAGACTTAAGAAGCTACACCTTTTAATAAGGCATTTAGCTCTTATAGGAATGATGGAGATCTATTCACCCATTTAGCACACCCTCAAGAAAAACAATAACACAAGACCACTTTCAAATACATGGGTCTACTCCTTATGTCACCTTCAATATCCTAAAATGATCATAGTCAACTTAACTAACCTCTACATATGCTCAAACAACTCAAAAATTAACCTAGTGTACACAGTCATTATGAAATAACACATAGTCAACTTTTTAAGCATTTTTCATACTCAAGATAGATCTGTCACACCTTGAAAAACCACATAGAGCATCCTCATGGAGTCTAAAACATGTTCCAATAACTAATTTAATAAGAATGAAATCATAGTAAACTTTGGAGCTCAATATATTTATTTACACACACACTTACATATATTAAAATCATGTTCATTAGATGTGCCATGGAGTCCTCTTCATATTTTATTTTTACTACATGAGCAAATTTGACTTTTATCAAAAGATATGGATGAAATAAAGAGATCTGGTTTTTATTGTGTTGAATTCAAATATTTGAATAGCAACAGTCACAGTTAACATTCAAACATAATTCTTAAATATCATGAACTCTCAACTCAGATCAAATAAACACCATCGATCATGTCTAAAATTTAATTCATAGTCTGCCAAACTCAAATGTTAAACCATAGTCACTTTGAACTCATCTTATGTCCTCTTGAAATGTTGAATCAACACACTCTATTAATATCTATAGATAAACTATGTCTTTAATGATCAATTCTCATCATTTGATCAATCTATATGAATGCCAACTCACCATTGAATCATTATGATGTACCTTTGCTCAGTTGTTAAACACTGTGCACCTATCTTCATCTCACTACTTTTTAACTTCTTAGAGCAACACACATCATTGATCTTGATATATATTTAACACATTCCAAAATTACTAAGTATGGGGGCCCTTTCAATATTCTTGAGTATCCATTTTTGTCCCTCAATAACTTCTTCTACACTTACATGATCTCAAATTTGGACTAGATGATCTCCTTATATAGGATAATCTAACCATATGAAAAATAGCTCTTATAAACCTTGCATATGTGAGATATAATTCCATTAAATTACATTCTCAAAATATTCTATCATAGAGCCAACAATGTGAAAACCTGCTTGAGAGGCCAACTTTGAGCATCCACAACTTTTATCATGATATCTCAAATTTAGCACAAATCATCTATGATTAAAACTAAACAAACCCATATGATCAGTTTCTATTAAGACATTCACATGTGCAAGATATAACATCATCAAAATTATCACTCAACTCTATCTTGCCTTATGCAAATTTGGCTACGTATGGAAAAACACAGTCAAACTGCCTAGGAGCCCAACTTTGCATATGCGCATCTTTTGACGCACTACATCACATGATCTGAAATTAAGCAAAAATAAATTAGGTATAAACCTAAACAAACTTATATGATCACCTTATCTTTAAATTTCCACATGTGTGAGATAATCCATCATAAAACTACTTACTTGGCTCTTTTTGTCCATATTATAAATTTGGCTAAGTATGGGAAAATAATGAATTCTGACCGAGAATCCAAATTTACACCTTTATAACTTTGACCACACTTCTATGAATGAATTTATATTTTCACATAAAAAATAGGGACTAATGTGATCACAACCATATTACCATCTCCCCTTGACTCATTTCCATATGGCAATGGTGACATCATCAAACTATTTACTCAAATTTTTTGCTACAAGACCCAAAGTGTATAGATGAACACTATGATCAACCAAATTAATTCCAATTACGTACATGTGATCTAAAATAATATATAACATATTAGGTACCTATTTCACATGTTTATATCACCATACTCAACTCCAATCTTTTCTATCCATGTCAATACTAAAGATCAACCAACCATACATAAAGCACACTAGAACAAGCACATTTCACACTTTGTCATTATCACATAGACTATCAAGGATGTTCATCCACTCAATATGATACCTACATGACACCATTATGACATCATCATGACAAATATCTAAAAATATTTCATTTTCCATTGATGTTAATAACCATCATATATCAGAATATACAACTCACCTTCTCTCTCTTCAAAGCACTACCACAATAAGAACTTTCTCCCCGATAGGAACTCTACCCCACTTTGACATAATGAAAAAGTGGGAACAAACTGATCTTGAGGACATAAAAATACTATAAAATAGGAAAGAAACATCTTTGAAAGCTGATAAAAACTCCCCCTTACCTTGAACCTACTTCATCTTGCCTTGACAATATCCTCTTGCTCCATGTCAACACTCTCTTTAATCAAGAACTATAACTAGTCAAGAAAGAACACACAAAACCATATAAATATTGATGAAACACATAAATAAACATTTTAGAGGGACCCCCCCAAGAAATCTAAGAAATTTCTCCTTGTAAGCATCTTCACATCTCCACACACCATGAAGAATCATCACACATGTTAACTAGAATTCTCTCTCTAGATACTACAAGGACCACCAATCAAAACTTCATTCCACTCACAAAATAGGAAAATTCTCTCAATCAAATTTAGAACTCACCTTGAAACACACATACCTTCTCTTTTGGAGAAATTGATCAAAAATCACTCTTCTTTAAACTAGGCTTGTTTAGCCTCCTTGTAGCCTTACCTAAAACTTACAGAGCTGATACATTTGAGTAGATACAAATTCAAGATCTAAAACATCATATATGAATAAATATCATATGCCCCCTAAATCACACCAATTTTAAACAACAATATCATCCTTTGTAACATACTTCCTTCAAAAACCTACTAGTTAATTAGTCATCCATATTGAAAAAAAGTTTAATAACTTGATAAAAACAAACCTTCAATTCTATATGAAGCTTGATTTGACCAGCCATTTGGCCCATTAAAAAAATTAAGAAGCCTCAAATCTCAACTCATAAGGTAGACCACTTTTCTAGCAGATCCCAAAACCATAGAATCTCAAAATAAATAAACTCAACAAACCTCTTTCTGGTCAATGCACACCTCTAAATCTTATTACACACCTAGATACACCCATGACATACTTATGTACCAAGATTTGAGCCTTCACACTTTTGGGAACATAGACTTCCTATAACCCATTTTAGGTCTACTTGCCCTTAAGCCAAAAATTGAGAGAACCGAGAGTACTCAAAAATCTTCAATTGGCACAAAACATATCTTCAAACCAAAAAAACCTAGAGCATATCAAAAATAATGCACAGACCTTTATGAGCACCAAACACTTCTTATCATGCCATCAAACTCATTATACTATCTGGAACAATCCATGTTGATCCTATACTATAGCTCCTTCACAAACCTGTGGAGTAAACTCATGATCTTGTTACTCCCCCTTACCTAAAGACCTATGGTTGGAATTATCATCTTGATCACACAAAATTTCTTCTCCATGACTTCTTACTTAGATTCAAATACTTAGTCCTTTGATCCTAAGACTTGACCAATTACAAAGATCCCTCGAACTTCATGATTTATCAAGAACATGCCATCTTCAACAAGTCTTCAAATACTAAATAATCACAATCAATAATCATATAGATATACTCATCTTCAGAACACTGTTAATTTCCATGTCATACACAACTATTAAACAAGCCTTTAACAAGCTTAGCAAGATCCAGGACCAAAACCTATAAGAGAGGCCTTCAAATTATAAGCTCCCCTAACATCTATCAAAAATTGATATGTAGATAGATATTTTAAACTCACCTTTACACTAGAACATCCAAACTATGATCAACACATTAACTCGTTCTCAAGATAGGACCACTAACATTGTTCACAAGCTTCTTTTCTCTAATAAAAGATATATATAAGAAAGGAAAAACATACCTTATTTACATACCAACTCTGAAGAGTGTCTCCTTGAAGCCTAGATAGAGAAACCACTTTGAAATAGAGAGACTAAAAGTCCCAAAACTTAGGAGACACTCCCATATCTCCATACCTTTATCTAACTTGCAGTCCTACCTGACTTTAGTTTAATCCTTGACTTCATTCTTTTTTTCAGATGTGTCAATAAATGCTATCAATAGAAACTCTTGACTCTCTTTCATTTCTAATTATTTTTCCACCTTGGAAAACAATCCACCAAGACTCTTGGACTCAATAGGGTTAGTTTTCTTTGGCTTTAGTTCCTCAGGTCTCCATACTATAGTTTGACTCTTCTTATCTTCTACAACCATCTTACCTACTTCATCCTTGAGCTTATCCTAATTTATATTATAGCCTTATAGAGCAACTTTCTTATCATTCTTATGATTAAAATATTTATAAATGATAAAATTTGGTTTTCATACCTAAGTTTGTTCTTTTTCAACCCTTCTAGGAGATTTATATCCTTTGACATACCTTTTAGACCTCTTAACACCATTTGGATAGAATCTAGTAATATGCCCACTCTTATGACAATAGAAACAATTAACATCATTCAACATACCTCTTGACTTGATACAAATTCTTTTTATCTTCTTCAATCTTGATTATCTTGACAATAAATTGCTCATACTCATCCATCAATGAACCTAGATTGGTTTCTAGTTGAATGTTCTCATCCTATTTAGTGCTTATACTTGAAATTTCAGCCTTTAACTAAAATATGAGAACTTATATAGTCTCCTTATCACTCTTAGATTCTTTGCCCATGCCATCCTTTAATCTACATTATTGATCTATCAGACTTCCCTCAAGATAACTAACTTGTGCTTCAATACCTTTGATCACATACCTCATCTTGAGATTATTCTTCTTCTACTCATTTAGTTTACCAAGTGTACTCATGAGTTTAGATTCTAGATCAAATTCTTCCACATTGTCATATTCTCTAATGTTATGACAAGCTTCTTTATCAAACATGATGTCCTTTTCTTTTGAACACAAACTTATCTTGGCATCTACTAGCTAAATCTTGAGATCATTGATAATATTTTCATCATCTTTGGCATCTTTATTTAAAGTAGATATTTGTTCTTCAATTGCCTTAATCATAGCCTTCCACTATTTATTTTCTTTCTTTAATTATTTATCCATCTTTGTACCAACTTAGGATCACCTTCAAGTTGTTAGGCTTCCTCCAAAGGACTTTCTCTGATACCAATTGTTAGAGATACAATCACTAAGAGGGGGGTGGGTGAATCAATGAGCCTAAATTATCCACCTTTAATTATGATCTTTACAAGTCCTTAATCAATTACCATAAGCATTCATGAAGCATACACATCATTGATATCATTTTACAAGAAAGACAATCCAAGATCAAGCACATAACACATGACACATGTGAGAAAATCTTTTGGGGAATAAAAGCCACTGGAACCTACAATTGGACTACTATCTTATAATAACAAGATATAATTTAGACCATCAAGCTACTGATCAAGGAACTACCATTCTCAATTTTAGTGCGACTCTAATTCCATAAGGAGCTACTACACCTATCTAGTTAAGCACCCACAACAACTGGACTTTTATCAAGTTTCACCTTGTAAGGAGGAACAAACCCCCTAGGTAACTAACCACCTAGTTAACTACCTTAAAAAAATATATCTAATGATGGAACTCTGATTATCAATCTCTCAATGTACCTAAATCCATATTTTGGATCACACAACACTCCCTATTGGCCAAATTACATTAAATACCTGAACCAACATACAAATATTAATTAAGACACATTACATATCCCAACTAACCCACTCTTCAACTCTACACACTCAATTCATCCTTCACAACAACAACTCTATCACAGTCTTCAAAAACATAACTAGATGGTCATACACATAGTCCACACACTAATCAATCTCTCAAACTATCCACCAATATCTCATAGACACTAGATGTCCATTACTCATTCTTAAGACATCCAAAACATCCCTTTGGATCACTCTAGACCTCTTCACTCATGCTCAACTTGCAAGATCACTATTTTGACATCAGAAACATGACCTACAGGTCATACACATAGTCTTTAATATGCTCTACTTCTTAACCCATCCATTGGGCACATTTGGCCTCCTCACCTCTTCACTTCAAAGTTCACTCCTCATCTAAGTCATAAAAGTCTAGAAACCATCACATTTGATTTCACTATATATAGAGCATTCATGATTAATAACATCTTGGTCATCCATTAGGTGTGTATTAACCCTCAAGACATCTTTCACATGAAGACATAGCTCAATAAAATATTCATAGGTTAGCCATAACATCTATGGGTCACCCTTAATAAGTAGCTACACCTTTTAATAAGTCACTTGTAGCTACTATAGGTCTCATGAAGACCTATTCACCCATTTAACACACCCTCAAGAAAAAAAATAACACATGACCACTTTCAAATACATGGGTTGACTCCTTATATCCTCTTTGACAATCTCAAATGATCATAATCAACTTATATCACCTCTATATATGCTCAAATAAATCAAACATTGACCTAGTGCACATAGTCATTATGAATAAATACATAGTTAACTTCTTAATCATTGTTCATACTAAAGATAGATTGATCACACCTATAAAAACCACATAGATCATCCTCATAGAGTCTACAACATGTTTTAATATCTAATTCATCATGAGACATCGAAACAAAATTAACATAGCCTCAAATATCCTTCTTGGTCACTTAAAGAATAAGCACAAAACCATAGTCAACTTTGGAACTCAATATCTTTATCTTCACACACTTTCAGATATTCAAATTAGTTTATTAGATATGCCATGGATTCCTCTTCATATTTTATTTTTAATGAATGAAAAAATTTGAGTTATATCAAAATATATGGATGAGATATAGATATCTAGTTTTTCCTATGTTAAATTCAAATATTTGAATAACAATGGTCATAGTTAACCTTCAAACACAATGCTCGAATCTAGTGAACTCTCAACTCAAATCGAATACACATCATCAATCATGTCTAAAATTTAATGCATATTATACCAAACTCAAAATTTAAACCACAATCACTTTGAACTCATCTCATGTCCTCTTGAAAGTTAAATCATAGCATGTCATTGATCTTTGTGGATTAACTATATCTTTAATGATCAATTCTCATTATTTTATCAATATGTATGAATGTCTGCTCACCATTGGATCATTATCTTGTACCTTTGCTTAGTCATTAAAAATCATGCACTTATTCTCATCTCACTACTTCACTTATTAGAGCAATATGCACCATTGATCTTGATTGAGATTTAACACATTCAAAATTGACTATGGGGACCCTTTTAATATGCCTGAGTAGTCATTTTTGCACCTCAATAAATTCTTCTGTGCTTACTTGCATGATCTCAAATTTGGACCAGATGATCTTTTCACATAGGATAATCCAAACATGTGAAAATAATCTCATATAACCCTCATATTTATGATATATAATGCTAAATTTCCTTCCAAAATATTTTGTCACAGACCCAACCATGTCAAAACTTGCTTGAGAGGCCAACTTTAAACATCCATAAATTTTGTCGTGCTTTAGCGCATGATCTCAAATTTAGCACAAATTATCTATACTCAAAATTAAACAAACTAATATGATAATTTTATATTGACACCTTCACATGTGCAAGATATAACATCATCATAATGCTTACTCAACTCTTTCATGCCTAATGCAAATTTGGTTACGAAAAAACATAGTCAAACTGCTTGGGAGCCCAACTTTGTATATGTGCATATTTTTTCATGCTACATTGCATGATTTAGAATTAATAAAAAATAAACCAAGACAAACCTAAATAAACCCATATGATCAAATTATCCTTAAATATCCACATGTGTGAGATATTCCATCATCAAACTGCTTACTCAGCTCTTTCTATTAATATTGCAAATTCGGCTAAGTATGGGAAAATAATGAATTATGATTGAGAAACCAAATTTTCACTCTAATAAATTTGACTACACCTATATGAATTAATTGAAATTTATAACATAAAATCTAGGGACTAATTTTATCACAACCATATGACCAACTCCCCTTGACTCATTCCCATGTGGCAATGGTGATGTCATCAAATTGCCTACTCAGATTTTATACTACTAGACCCAAAGTGTCTAGATGAAAACTATGATCAACTAGATTAATTCCACTTGTACACACAAACTCTCAAAGCATAGATAACATCTTAGGGACCTATTTCACATGATCAAATCACCATACTCAACCTTGATCCTTTCTAGCCATGTCAATACTATTTATCAACCAACCATACATAAAGCACACTAGAAAAATCACATCACACACTTTTTCATTATCACATAGACTATCAAGGATATTCATCCAATCATAAGACACCTCGATGACACCACCATGACATCATCATGATAAATATCTAACATACTAGGTTGACTTGGTTGGCTCTCTACTCTTATTATTGCCTTTACTTTACTTACCTCTCTTATCTATTTGAGTTAGTTCTCTATTTATCTTTCCTTAGAATTATGTTCATTTCCTCAAATCATCATGAAGTCCCTTGTTATAATCTTCTTGGAAAACTTCAATCCATTTAGACAATATATGGGATATTATTTTATCATTTTCTTTACATCCCAAGTAAACCATCACTCTTGGAACACCTCCTCCCCTCCATCATCTATGGATTGTAGCATGATTAAAATCACACCTCAAGATGAAGTACGTGGATCCAATCCTTTTTTTACCTATCAAGATAATTCTCATCTTCAATATTTTCATCATAATGTGGGAGTAATTGACACAAGTCTATCCAACAATCACACTGGTAATCCACCTTTTAATAACCCTCTCCCCAATACCAATTCAATGAGTTCTCCTACAAACACTAACCCGCTAATTGATATGTCTCAACTTCTTACACAATTCATACAAAAAATGAACATAATGAAAACTTATAACACCTCTCAAATGATGAAATTATAATGTCATTTGATCAAAATGTCTAGTCAACCTACAGTTCTCAATCCTCAAGGCAATCAAAATTTTATTCCTTCACCTCTTAGAGATGCCTCAATAAATATTTTTTGTCAACCTATTATGAATAAAAAGATGATTTAAAATATACAAAATGAGCCTTTATCTCATTTCATTGTGTCCATTGATATTGGTAATAAATCTCTAACTATCAAGTATGATGGGACTAAAGACCTGACATCCTTTCTCAAAGTATTTGGCAATCTTTATAAAGAGTGGATCCAAACTAATACTTTCACCACAACTAAAATTCTATTTAAGACCTTCACTGGTGATGTATTGGAATGGTAAAACCAACTTCCCCAACATTCCATTTGATAAATTGAGTATTTAATTACTCCATTAGTTAAAGAGTTTCAACATAATGACCTTCCCAAACATTTCCCTAGCCATTTCATTAATGCTAAGTAATCTCCTACCGAATCAACTCATGATTTTATCAAATGATGGAAATGTATGGCCCATAAAGCCAACCATACCATGAATGATGAAAATTTATCTTCTTTAACTCCTCCACTTTAATATAAGGTTCAAACTTTTGATCCTCAAACACTTAACAAAGCTCTTGACCAAGACAAACACCAAGACTTTCTCATGAAATAATTCAAACCTAATACCAAATTAATTAAAGTATATTTTAAAACTTCTACCAATTCCATCACTATAAATACTCCTCAAACCAAACCAAGAGTTTTCAAAGCCAAAAATCCCCCATATTCTCACATACCGTTAACTGTGTAGTAAATGAAACAATTCTTACTGCCCTCTAAACCCTTTACTTATCATAATAATCCTCCTAAATAGTATAAATCTAATCAATTTTGTTGGTTCCATGATGAAATCAATCATTACCATGAAACTTGTCAAGGGCTTACTAAATTTACTATCTCTTACATGCTTGGTGATTCCTTCAATCATGAATCTATGATCCAAATTCATCATCAAGAGTACAACATTGGTTCTCAAAATCGACAAGCCTCCAAAGCTTCTTCTTCTAATAAAAAAAATATTTGTCCATATCTAATAATCAACCACATACTAAGGATGTTTATGCTATTGATGTTGATAATGACTAAGATTACAATAATTCTCAACATGTTATTGTTGTAAAGGTTAACTATCATCACAAGCTAGCTCACAAAGATCATGTCACAAAACCTAAGAAATTATCTTTGGATGCATAAATTATTAAATATACTAGAACCACTCATTTAGCTTTAGGAGCCCTTGAGGAACCACCTCCTCATTTTAAACCTCCAACCACTTCTATTCCCTCAAAATCTACTTTACCTTCTAAAAATTGCACTGGTTCTTCTTCTTCTAAATCCCACTAGAAATTTTTTTGAAGAACTTAACTCTATGTCTTGAAATATTTCATTTATGAATTTAGTTCATACTTCCCCTTATCATCGCAAGTTCCTAATGCAATAATTACAAGAAATTAAAGATCCATCTTCTGTAGATGAAGAACCACCATATATGGCACCTAAACCTACCAACATGCATACCATTGAATATATTTTTCCTTCTTCCAAACCATTTATTGAATTAATTGAAAAATACATGATTAATGATGAGATCCTTTTTTACACCGGTGATTCACCATTATTCATTAAAATAGCCATTAATATTACCATTATTCATAAAGTTTTAGTTGATGAAGGGTTTGGTATTAATGTGACATATTTTGTGGATTATCTAACAAATTAGCTATAATAAGGATCATCTCAATAAAACCCACATTATCTGTCATGGATTTGATAAAATTAATCAAAAGCCACTTGGTTGTATTTGGATTACCCTAACGGACCTAAGGTTGTTTGAACCAAACTTATGGTCCTTGATTTGACCCTATCTTATTACATACTCCTTAGTCACCCTCAGACTCATAGAATGAGGGCTATCACTTATTTTAGTAGCCAATTCATCAAATTCCTACATAATTTCAAATGGTTTAAGCATGAATCTAATCCTAACCCTTGGATTATTCAACTTCTTAATCCAAAATCTCAATATTGCATTCCTACCATCCCTACCATCAATAGTGCTCCCTTACCTAAATTTATCAACATCAATGCTAACCTACAAGTCATTATTATTTATTCAGATGATGATGAACTTAATGACTTATAACATACTTACAACACTACTAAGCTACCAACTTACATCTAGGAGTGGCTTCCTCTTTATTTATTACCTCATAATCACACTATCCCTCACATTGATGAGATCATTGATTTTACCCTTCCATGAAATGCTTAGGAACCTTCTTATCCAAAAGACACCTTCACATGTAATAATTATGGAGTGGCCAAATTATACCAAGATCCTATAATCATGTCTCCATAAAATTTTAGTGACCTCAAAATTTCACCTTCTAAAACTCCCCATGAATCATAAGAATGTACCATTTATACAACCTATAATGATAACTAAATCATGACCCAAGATCAATATCGAGACATGGATTTTCAACATTATAAAAAAACTTTAGTTCAAATACATGATTTTAATCAGGATTTTTACACCATTTCCATAGATTTTAAATTATCTCCCAAAGGTCATGTGCCTCCTGTTAATTCTCCACTCCTTGATACTCCTTGGGTGGTAGAAAAAATATTACCTTTCAAACCTATGGAAATTATAGAATATGCTTTACCATCTATAGATCCCATCACTACATCCAATTTCCCCCCATCAAAAAACTAACGATTCACCAATCTCAATCGATCAACCTATTCCTACTCCTAAGATTATATTAGATGCTAAAGCCACAGATGTCCATCAAATAGATTCTAAATATGATAGCCATGGTTATTAAATCCTTGATCTTAAAGTTGATGTTGATTTTTATGGTTCTCTTACCACTTTTCCTATTAATGAGGCTATCCTTAAATTACTTCATGCTCAATAACCTCAAATCCCTCGACAATATCACAAACTTGGGAATTTCAAAAATAAAGCCCCTTTTTTTAACAACTTCATCACTAAGATCAATATTAAAGCTAATACAATTTATTATTTACCAAATTAACCATATCATTTCCAAGATGGAAATGCTATACTTATCAAATAAACTACTCACATTGAATATGGTACTCCATCATGCCTTCAACCTATTATAGTTTCTCATGAACTCAAACCCACACATGATAAATTTAGATTATTTTTTTATAAATATCATGAGATATTTATTTTGTCCTATGAGGACATGCCTAGTATTAACCCTAGTATCATCGTACAAAATATCATCACTTATCCCAATGCCAAACGTATGCATCAAAATCAATAGAAATTTCCACCTGAGGTTTCCACCTTATGTCACAGAGAAAATATCAAAATTCTTGATGCTAAGTTTCTCAAACCAGTGGGATTTTTTGAATGGGTTTCTAACATATTTCCTATTGGAAAAAATATCACCATGGTCATTTGTATTTACATCTATTTTTGTAATCTTAATCTTATTTGTCCTAAAATTTCTCTCTACCTTCAATATATTTCATTATCGATTCCATAGATGGTTATGAAATGTTGTCTCTTATGGATGTTTTTTAAGCTATAATAAAATTCACATTACCCCTTAAGACCAACATAAGACAAATTTTACCACATAATGTGGCACCTATTGCTATGCTATAATGCCCTTAGCCTAAAAAATGTTGGATCTACTTATCAATGGCAAATGACTCATATATTTCATGATATCATCCACAAAATTATAAAAAATTATGTGGATGAACTAAATTCTAAGTATAAATGTCGTAAAACTCATATTTTTGATCGTGTCATCATCTTTAACCGTATTCTTAAATGCAAAGTTAGACTAAATCCTTACAAATGTGTCTTCAATTTCATATCTGGTAAACTATTAGGATTTTTAGTATCTCTCTAGGGCATCTATGTTGACCCTACCAATATTTACGCTATCATTAACATGCCCATCCCTTAATCCATTCCATACATTTGCACTTATCTTAATAAACTTAGGGAAATTAGATGATTCATCCCCAAAATGGCTTACCATATCCACTCTATCAATTCTCTTCTCAAGAAATTAATTATCACTAATGGATATATCCTTGTCAAAAAGAATTTGATAATATGAAATAATTATTAATTCACCCACCTATTCTTTATCCCCCTTCAATTGATCAACATTTGATCTTACATACTTCTTCCACACCCATATCAGTGGGGGCAATGCTTTCCCAACAAGATGATATTAGAAGAGAATATGCCATCTAATATATTAGCCATGACATCATTTATTATGAAAAATGTTACATAAAATTTGAACATGTTTGCCTTGCTATATATTTTAAAGCTAAATTTTTTTGACATTATATGCTTTATCAGACCACTTATGTTATCATCCATTTTGATCCCCTTCATCATTTCTTATCTAAATCCTTTATTCCTAAATATATAATTGGTAAATAGATGGTCCTTCTCATGGAATTTTATCTCAAAATTATTACTCAAAAGATGTCAAAGGAAAAATCATTTTTGATCAACTTGCCATAGCTCCCATACCTAGTACCAACCACCTTCACGATAGTCTTCTTGATAACAATATCCTCTAAATTAAAGGTATCAACCAAGCCATATCTCTTAAAGATTACTTTCATAACTTCACTATTGATCTTGAAGCAAGTAATCTTGATGAATATTTTATCCTCCTTAATACTACTAAACCAAAAGTAGTTATCAAAGAACTCCTTGAAACTAATGTTGATTTACATGAGGATACTTAGACCCTTCATTTTGATAGTGTTAAGTGACTTCAAGGAGCTGGGGTAGGTTTTATTCTTATAATCCCTCTTGGAAAAATCATCCCTCTATCTTTTATCTTAACATTTGACATCACTAATAACATGGTCAAATATGAATCTTTAATCTTAGGCATGAGAGATACCCTTGATTTAGATATCCAACACCAACATGATTTAGGTGATTCCCAACTCATTTCCAACCAAGTTAATTGTGATTACCAATGCAAAAGTGAGAATCTCATTTCTTATCATCAAATTATGACTACTCTCACCAGAGATTTCATTTCTTTCACCATTAAGACTATCCCTTGAAATCACAATTCTATTGTTGATTATCTCATTTCTTTTACATCTCTTTTTCATCCATACCAAATTATTATCGATCATACTTTTCTTATCTAAATAAGAAAATATCCATATTCTATTCAATCATAAGATTTGCTTATTTACCACATTGAGTTCATCACCATTTGATAAATCCCATGGTACAAAGACATCATTCAATTTATGGAAAACCAAATTTATCCTCTCAAACTAGACTCCTATGAAAAGATTCACATTCAAAAATAAGATTTTAAGTATGTATTTAGATATAACAATCTATACTATCATAATGTTGAAGGTACCTTACTCTGCTACGTTATGCAAGATGAGGTTCCTCATCTTCTTGAATAAGCACATGGGGGAATTTTCGGTGGCCACTATAGAGAATATGCTACAACCAAAAAATGCTTATGTATGAGATAATTTTAACCTAATCTTGAAAATAATGCCATCAAATTTGCTAAAAAGTGTAATCCTTTCTAGCTTCATGATGATTTAGTTCATTCAACTCCAACTGAGCTTCAAACCATAGAATCTCCCTAGCCATTATCCATTTGGGGATTAGATCTCATAGGCAAATTACCTCGATCCTAAGATGGCCATGTATTTATAATCACAACCAAAAAATATTTTACCAAATGGGTTGAGGTTATGCCCCTTATTAATTTCATCGGTACAACCATCTCCAACTTCATCCTTAACCAAACATTCATTTCTTTGGTGTCCCTCATACTATCATTTCAAATAATGGTGGTAATTTCAAAAACAAATATGCCAAACAACTCTATGCTAAAATTAAAATCAATCATAAATTCTCCACACCCTCTCATCCATAATGTAATGGCTAAGCTGAGACTACCAAAAAAATTATTAATAAAATTCTCCAAAACATAATTTTTGAAACCTACACAGATAGGCACATTCATCTCTATCCTAATATTTAGGCCTATTACACTAGCATGTATACTACCATTAGGGAAACATTGTTCTCTCTTGTATATAGTTATGAATCGGTCCTTCCATGAGAATTTGAGCTTCCCTCTATTTTTATATCTCTTCAAGGTATCATACCTAATGAAGAATTATGTGAAACTTGCCTTCATGCTCTCGATCTCCTTGATGAACACCATATTTTTGATTTACAACACAATCTCTAATACAAGGCCCATATTTTCAAAAAACATAAAAAATGTTTTAAAGTTCACACATTTAATGTTGGTGATTTTGTCCTTAAATTAGACTACACTCATGATAGAGAAGGTAAATATGCCCAAAACTGGTGGGACCCTTATTTAGTCAAAGATATTTTTTGTTTAAGTACCTATCACCATTAAGTCAATTGAGGTCATATTTTTAAAGATCCCACCAATGTGATATGGTCATTTGGTCTAACATAACACTTATCACCCTAGCTTGCCAAATTTCTAAGTATGTCCCATCTACATAGCACACATTATCTTGGCTTTCCTGCATTTTTTTTTCTCTTTAGTTTTGCATTCTTGTGTTTGTTGAAAGTAGTCTTTATGCCCTCCATAATCATAAGTACAAACACAACACACAACCATCTAGCAATAAAGGTACGGATACATTTACTTTTAAGTTATTTCCTTTTCAATCATTTAATTTCATTATTTTTTCTTTAAAATATTGTAACTTTTTTTAGCCTCAGTATTATGTGTTACTATGTTATTTCTCAAAGTACTATCCCCTATTATACTTGACTGACACATCATGAGCTTCAACTGTGGAATATGTATACATATAATATTTTCAAACTTTATTAATTAATGATGCTTTCTATCTTTTAGGAACCCATCGAGTCTCAATCTCTCTAAGTGCATGCCCTAAGGGGTGGGAAAACTATTAGTGTTTTGTAGGATTATTTTCCTTTATTGACACATGTTACCAATCTAACTAGCTCCTAAAAACATTTCCCTAAGCTTTACCTCCTATTTTTCACACTCTTATAGTATTTTACCACATTTATTAGCCCTTTTTTAACCTAAATCCCTATTTTATAGTTTACATGACTATGTTGGCTATGTAGACCTTGTGCTCTTGAAAAAACTTATTAAGGGTCTAGATCAATCCCTGGATGACCTAGTCTGTGACCTAGTTAGTTTTTATCAATTACATTTCTAGGTCAATAGGGTCGACCTTGTTTAAGGTTAGATCCACCTATAAACACATCCATTTCACCATTCTTAGATATTAGGTAAGATTTATTATTCATTTTCATTTCTTTACAATCTGATCTTCTACCATTCTAATTGAGGAGTCTTAGCTTAGGATTTTTACTTGGAGAAGAATCTAGTCTTTTGGAGAATTCTTGAATGATTTGGCCTTTCTTAGTGATCCTTAAAAAAAAAATCCTCTTATGAAGCACCTTTAGCCAAGGGATAGATTGAGTCTTGATGGGTTCATATTCTAGGTATGTATCTCTAAGTTTGTTCCCCTCTTTAGTAGATATAAGTAACATAAGTAATGGATTTTGAATAATATTCTCTCTATCCATGCATTAAGGTTTTACCTATACATATATTAATTAGGATTATCATATTCATGTTTAATTTATGTTTACTAACCACCACTTTCTGTCGTAAGCTTTGGTGAGCACTAGATTATATTTTTGATTTACTTGTTATTAGTTTATTGAATATGAAAACATAGGACCTAGTTAGGGTTATTGCATAGTTTTGCTTGACTAGAGGCTTTGTAATCCTCCCTAGTGATATTATTATGGTAAGAGATCCCCTATTTTGGTCTAGTGGATCCATATTATTCATGACCTTGATTAACTAAAGTATCCCCAATCAAAATTATAAGTAGGATCTATCTTCTTCAAGCTAAGATTAAGTTGCAGATCTTCTGCATTTCATTTCATACAAGGCATGGCTCGATGGGACCTAAAGGAAAAAATGGATCCTTTCCATACCCTAAGTATTCCTTGGTCCCTAATAAACTATATCAAAATATATAATAAGAGTGGGGGCCCTACCATAGATATATGGGTTTCACCATTTTGAAGTACCTATGTTGATCTCAAACTTACCATACCTGATATAAGGAAATGGAATATTTCCCTACCTAAATCATCTATGTGAAGGAGTAATAAAATAGAATCTTGGATTTTTGATATCTATCTTTTCTTCACATAATAGATTTTTGCATCCCTTATCACTACTTGATAAATACCTTTATGATGCATATAGTGGATTTTTTTATTGTGACTGATCATCCTTAGCCACTCTTTTCTCTATATATGTTATAATTTCCCCTCTCCTTTCAAGATATGGCTCGATTAATTCCACCTCATTTTAAGCATATGTTTTAGTGACTATAAATAGGAAAGAATGGAATGAATTAATCTTACACACATGAGGTAAATAAGGTCACCTAGATAATATATATTACCTCCTATATATACATATAAATAAATAATTTCACATTATCACTCATCATCTTTAATCACTCCTTTATTAACCCTCATTATCCCTAATCACTCCCTCATCAAGACTCATCATCCATAGTCACTCTCTCATCTTCCCTCATTATCCCTAATTACTCCCTTCTCATACTTTATCATCCATAATCACTCCCTCATTGACCCTCATCATATCTCATAATACCTAATCACTCTTTCCTCATCCCTCCTTATCCATAATCATTCCCTCTAATAAATCTATGTTGGGTACGATGGATTTTTGCTTGTGCCTAATTATCCCTAGTCACTCCTTTCTCTAGATAGGTTAGAATTCCCCCTCTCCTTTAAATATATTCCTTATGTATTTAATTAGGCATCAAATATTAAAGATATGGTTAGGTAATATTTATATGATCATGATTAGATATAAGTATTCAATATCAAAATGTGGCTTGTGTATTTTATCAGGTAGGGAATACTCAAGTAGGTATGGAAATAAGGATAGGTAAGTAGGGCATACTAAAGTATGTAGGGAAAGAAGGATAGGTAGGTAGGGCATACTCAAGTATATTAAGGTAGGTATGACATAGTCAAAATTAAGATATGAATCCAGTATCTAGGTACAACATACTCAAGATCAAGATATGGCTTAGATATTCACTTAGGTAAGGAATGCTCAAGTAGGTAAATTAGGCATGGAATAATCAATTAGGTAAAATGGGTAGGGAATACTCATTAGTATAAATATATTACATATATAACATGATTCAAAACTTAATTTTTCATTCTATCTATCAAGAAACAAACTTCCCTTACCAACAACATAAGCTATATAGGTAGGGCACAACTAAGTAGGTTTTGAAATAATATATGTAAGATATAGATTGGAAAAAAAACTTCCCTTGATAGTTAATAATATATTCTATAAATTTAAATTAGGTATGACAAGAACAAAGTTATATACCAATAAGGAAGCTTCTATTGCCTTATCAGGTAGGGCATATAAAAGTATGTAGGGTAAGAATAAAGATAAATATCAAAAAGTAAGATTCCCTTGATATGCATGAATTAATATATAGACAAACCAAATCCAGATACCAAGAGGATAGAATTACCTTGATAGTTGTACCTTACTCCCTTTCTAGCCATAGAGAAGGAAATATTCCCTTGATTTGTTATTAGGTGAAGCAAAACTAAATATTAGAAAGGCAAACTTCCCTCACCTTACTCTTTGGCATAGATGGAGTAGGTAAGAAAGTTTTCATTGCCTTAACAAGTAGGAAAAGATTTAGATTAGGGTAGGTCATTTATAATGGTTCACCCCATATATCTATGGTGGGGCCCCATTCCTATGCTATCCTTTAATATACAATATTGGGGATCAAGGAATACTTAGAGTACTATAAGGCCCTAATTTGGCCTTTAGGTCCACTTATCCATGCCCAAACACTTAGTAAACCTTCCTCAATACACTAGATTAAGAAATATTCCTTTCATTCCATTCATCTATCAAGTTGGGTATAAATCAAGTTGGGTTTGGAAACACACTAGCTACCTTATTGGAACACACTCTACCAGATTGGGACCACCTTTTTATCTATGTAAAAATTTGATTTAATATGGACATAATTTGATCTACTATGGATATACACTCTACCAAATTGGTGACCACCTTTTTCTCTATATATAATGAGAAGTCAACTACAGGGTTAGAATTATAATTTTCAACTAGTTTCCTATCACCCTTATCTATATAGATATAAATTTAGATTCTTGACCCTAGGTTTGGGATTCTTAGATTCCAAGATCCCTATATATATATATATATATATATATATATATATATATATATATATATATATACATATACATACATTCATATATATATACATATACATACATATACATATATATATATATATATGTATGTATATGTATGTATATGTATATATATATATATATATGTATATGTATATGTATGTATATATATATATATGTATGTATATATATGTATATATATATGTATGTATATGTATATATATATGTGTGTGTGTGTGTGTGTGTGTATATGTATATATATATATATATATATATATATATATATATATATATATATGTATGTATGTATATATATATATATGTATGTATATATATATATATATATATATATATATATATATATATATGTATGTATATATATGTATGTGTATATATATATATATATATATATATGTATGTATATATATATGTATGTATATATATATGTATATATATGTATATATATGTATGTACATATATGTATATGTAGATATATATATATATATATATATATATACATACATATACATATATGTATATATATGTATATATATATATATAGGTATATATATATGTATGTATATATATATATATGTATATATATACGTATGTATATATATGTATATATGAAATTGTATTACTTATATATATATATATATATATATATATAAGTAATATAATTTCATATTACAATTTATCTATTTCTTACCTATTAAATCTATTATGGGGATGTTGATACACACTCTCTTCATGTTTTAGGTGTGGATCATCATATAAATATTTAAATCTCACTAGATAATCAAATGATATCTATGAGTTCCTTATTTTAATGAAAGAAGATGAATGAAAAAAGAGTTTATTTGGGATTGATTTGAGTGATTAAAATCTAGAATTGGAACATAAGATAATAAAGCACAAGTGGGAAGCTATTACAACCACAATAAATATATTTTATAGAGTGATTAAGGATGAGGATGAATAAGGAGGGAAGGAGTAAAGATTATGAGGGATAATAAGGGAGTCATTATGGATGATGAGGGAGTGATTAGGGAGGATGGGGAGTGGTTAGGGATGAAGAGGGATGGTGAGGTTCAATGAAGAAGTTATTAGGGATGATAAGTGATTAAGAGAGAGTGGTTAGGGATGATGAAGGACAAAAAAATAATGAGTATGGATGATGAATACTGGTGAGGGTCAATGATGGAATGATTAGGGATAATGATGGAGTGATTAGAGATGATGAGGGATGGTGATGTTCAAGGAAGGAGTGATTAGGGATGAGGAGGGATGAGGAGGGATGAGGAGAGAGTCATTAGGTATGATTAGGGATAATGAATAAATGACTAGGGATAATGAGGGATGGTGAGGTTCAATGATTTATTGATTAAGGATGATGAGGGCTAAGGAGGGAGTGATTGGGGATGAGGAGAAAGTGATTAAAGATGAGGGAGGGATAATGAGAAAGTGAAATTAATACAAATTGGTTTTTTTATGTGCACAAGTTATCAATGTGACCTATGTTTTCAAAATCACAACACTTTGGATTGAATTCAAAGTGAGTGATTTGTAAAATTTAATTTTGACAAACCTAAAACTCTTATAAATGATAAAAATCACTTTTGAAGGCACAAAACCTAAAACATGACTTTATGTTTGCCAAAAATGGACATTAATTACAAAATTTATTCCTTGAAATTGCTAGGTTAAATATTGAGACCCTTAAAATTCCTAAGTACTAACCAGATTAGATTTTGAAAAAATATCTCCCACATTGGAAGGTGTGAAGTTTTGAAACCAACTTTATCATATGAAGAGTGACCCTAATTTCTTATAATCACTAATTTAAATTTAATGTATAAGGAATATAAATGTAATAATATAAATGTATGAATTTATTTTCAATTATTACAAGTATCATTTGAAATGATGAGTATGAATTATAGATATTATGCATACATGTTGTCTATAGTGTTTACATGTTATGGTTAATGTCCAAAAAATTATCCCCCAACTCCGTGAACTTACCCAAGTATATTTTTGAAAACCTAGTATCTACCTCTATTTTTGTTACACACTGCATACTCCATAGATTATCTATAAAGTTGGGAATACCCACTAATTGCGCTACTCAAATAGATTCCCCTAAAGATTTAATACATAAGATAGTTGTGAATACCAATTACATCATTGCTATACCATCATATAAGTAAGTCACTAGATGGAGGAAGGATAAACCTTTATTCTTTACATTGGGTATGTCTTCCCTTACAAAAATACACCTTCAAGGATAATATCCTTACTCTATTCTTATAGTTGCATAACAAGTAGATTAATAAGTTGCATTAACTATTCCTTCATGAATCTAGTAGTTTCAACAAGCAGAGGCATGAAGGCAAGACCTAGTAATTATTGAGCAATCAATATTCTAGTTCAATTTTTATAGAAAAATGAATACCTTGAGGAAGGTAAAGAGGATGAATATGGTTACATATGGAGATCATGTCAAATTGGAACAAAGAGAATATATATTTTCTCCAACAAAAAGGAAAAATTTGAATCCATCAGACATAGATCGATACAAGTAAGATCCATATAGATTTGTAGATGTTATTAGGGGAGTAATAAAATAGATGTTTAAGAGTTATGACTAGTCTATACAAAGTTCACAAGAGAGGAGCACCATTCAAACTCAAAAGGATATTATAGATAATGTACAGGGTATAATTAGAAAGTTGTATGACACCATTCAATTAATAAGGTTGAGCCTAATAAAAACACTAGAGGCTACATGGGCCCATAATCATGTGGCCATTAAGATGGATAACTTAATTAATTGGCATCAAGAGATGTTGACTTTAGTTCTATAGTTTATAAGTTAAGAGAGAGAGGCTATCTCTATTTTGAAAGATATGAGGGTCCCTAATGTGAGCACTCCTCTTGGGAAGTTAGTTCCTAATCCCATATTTGAGAACCTTGTTCAAGATGTAGCTAATATCTTCTAAGCTAAAATTGAAATAACAATTTTTAGAACCAATGAAGAAATAATGTAGCTAGTTAATTTTTCTAGGGACATAATTATAGGCATAAAGACACTTCATGTAGAAGTCAAAGATGTATTGAGCATGCATAATAAGTTTATGGACACTATTCTATAGTTTTTTAAAATATCTTTCTTGGATTTTGAAACTATTGATATGTTTTTCTAGGCCATCCATGCCTTGTATTTACAAATGGAGTAAATTAAGCAAAAAACATCAACATCAGGGGCACCACTAGCACCTACTTAGGATACTTAGTATCAATCCCCAAAGTATACACTAGTACAAACATAAATGGGTCATGCATATGTGCCAATTTTGAGATTCACTACTGTAACTACTATATAAAATTTATTCATGACTCTAATGGGCATATCTATTGAAATGGCACCAACACAATATGTAACTCAAGTTACAACTATAGTTCTATCTACATCAACAAGCATGCAAGTTTCACCTCTTAGTGTTTTCATGTCATAGTTATATTTTGATTCAAGTGCATCTTATAATTGTAACATGAGATTATTTGGGACCTTTATATTTTTATAATTCTTTAGGGAAAAAATTTATTTATAATCACATTGCCAACATACATGCCATGCATGAATCTTTGATAGACAGTTCTATTTTTTGAGATTTAAATCTAAAATTAGATTTGAGGATGAGGAAAACCCTCTAAAAGCCTATATATTTGTATCCTACCAATCCCAAATGGAGGATAATTTTGGTTATTAATATTAATATAAAATTCAATAGATTTTTCTGAAATTATTCTTGATGTGAAAATCTAGTTCTTCTATAAATAAGTGAATTTTGTAATAAGTTATGTCATTATAGTATCTTAGTCTATTATTTATGCATGATTTTTATTTTAAATATAGTTATTCATATTTTTATTTTGATAATTTGAATGCCTTTTTTATATTAATCATAATCTCCCTTATATAGATGTGTAATTACAATCTCACATCGATAATAACCTTCGATTATATATGCTAAAGTTTACTATATTATTGATTCCTTGGAATATTAACTAAGTTTTATTATTATTATTATTATTATTATTATTATTATTATTATTATTATTATTATTATTATTATTATTATTATTATTATTATTATTATTATTATATTACAATAAACATTGGTTCTTGATTACTTGTCAAACCCCTAGTTTGAGTGTTGACTCAAAAAGGTTTCATCTTGTTTGGTCCACATTATTTTGTTTTCTACTTTGCCTTTCCCTCTTTTTGAGTTTATTTTGGTTATAACCACATTATTTTAGATCCATCAATGATACACTATATTAATTAGATATATATTCACATCCATAACCAAACCATATGTGGTAAACAACTACTCCACTCACAACTATTCCACCAATAGGTTGTTTATAAAATGCAATACCCCATAACTCATGCCTTGGAGTGAATTTATTTCATTGATCCTAAAATGTTAGAGGCTACCTCATAAAGCTACCTAGTGTGCATAAAAACCACATTAACATAATTGGGAATAAATTAATTCCTTATTATCTCTGATATATGATAATGAAATTCCTCTTAAAGAATAAAATGTAACTTCATCAAATAATGAACAAGGGCCACACAAATAGAGGGAAAAAAGTGAAGGAAATTTATAAGATTAAATTTAAGCACACAAATGACATAAAAATATTCCTATGTTATCCACCTAAACATTGAATGATGCCAAACCCAATGAAGTTGGGAAAATAAGAACTAGAAGTGCACATGAAAACACATCACAATAAGACAATTTCCTTGAATGAATTTAATATAAGATTAAAAATGTCACCTTGAACGATTATCCAAAAAATAAATAAATTTTGTTTTTGATATAGAACCAACATATTTCAAATAAGCTAATAAGCTTCAACCTTGGATAAAATAAATGAAAGATGATTAACGTACATTGGTAAAAAATGGGGACTTAGAAATTTGTTTATCCTCTATTCAAATTCAAAATAATTCACTACAAGTGGGTATACCATAAATAATATAATGCTAAAAACTCACTTTAATAACATAATTATAGGCTTTTCTCAAAATTACAATGAAACCTTTTCACCTACAATAAAATAGACTATAATTTAAACTATGTTGGCTCTTATAGTTCATATTACATTTAAATCTCACCAAATGGATGTCAAAAATACATTTATAAATGGTGAACATAAGGAAATAGTGTATATGACACAAACCAAACATTATGTATTAAATAACTAAGAGCACAAACTATGTAATTGTGAAAGATTAATGTATGGTTTGAAACATCTCGTGGAGCATGGTATGATAAACTAGATGAGCATATCATGGAAATTAGCTTCAAATGTTTTGAGTTTTAATATGAAAATATTTACATAAAAATAACTGATAAAACATTTATATTTTTAATGATGTAAGTCGATGATTTTCCCATCATAAGAAAAAATGAATGATATACTACAAATCTCAAATCAAAATTGATGAAAATCTTGGAAATGACCAATTTTGGTTATCTTCATTACTATTTATGTATTTGAGGAATTTAAAAACCAAAGTACATCTCCACTATATAACATAGGTACATTGGTGGCATTCTAGAAAAGTTTAAAATGGAATATTGGAAGTTTAAAATAAAAGAGACAAGCGAAATTACAAAGCTTTATCTTGGTCCATAAGTTGAACCAGCTTCTGAGAGAACTCCAAAGGCAAAATCCTATGCTCTAAGATGTTCTAGCGTGGCCCCTACTCAGAGGCCCAATTGCCCAAACAATCGGCTACCCCATTCCATTCCCAAGGAATATGATTGAAATCCACCAAATCTAAGGAAGTGTAGAGCTAGAGAATCTATCGAGTAACAACAACTAGCTACTAGTTCACATTAACAAACTGATGACTATTTAACAGATTAATAACAACCTAGGAATTTGATTCACAAATAATTATAGGCTAGCCATATTGGCAATAGAGTTGTACCACCTATAGGATAGCCAAAGCTTCCATGAGGTTATTGGTATACCAGCCTTTATAAAAAGAAAAAAGAAACTGGATATCTCTGGAGCTGTCACACCCCACCCCACCTATCCCAGCATCTCCAGGGTTTCCCCTCAACAAGCCATCTATGTTGATTTTAATTATACCAAGCGGAGGGGGAGTCCACCTTCCTAGCCGACTAACCGGATGCAACTGCTGTCTAGCTCTATTCGTAGGTCGAGTGGGGAGCGTGACACAAGGGGCAGCAGTAGGCATGCAAGAAATATGGGAATAAATACTAGCATCCTTTGGATCAAGGTCTTCTAGCTTGTTGCCTTTCACCAAGAGAGTTTCCTGTAGGGAATTGATAATTTTCTTCTAGATGGCGTTGAGCTCCAATCGTGTCTCCCTAAAAATCCATCTATTCCTCTCCAACTAGATGTTCCACAAAATGAAAGAGGGGCCAGCTGCCCATGCAACCTGTAATAGTGAGGCTATAGATGGAGGATGGCCCAATCTACTCCAGAAGTCAGAAAGTGAGGATTCATGCCAAAAGGGACAGCCCCATGCCTCCCACCAAAGGTGCCAAATTTGCTTAGCAAAGGGACACTGGAAGAAGAGGTGCGATCCATTCTCCTCCCCACTATAACATAGCACACATCTGGATGGCCCCTGGAATCCATGCTTACACAGGTTGTCCCAAGTGAGACATCTATTGTATACTAAAATCCAGAGGAAAAAATTGTATTTGGGCCAAGTAAAATGGTTCCAGATTTTCTTTCCCCACAAAAAGATAGCTTCTCCAAGAGATTGCTTAGTCAAGGCCAGATATCCAGCAGAAACCAAATACTGCCTAGTGGGGTCACCTCCCCATGCTAGAACATCCTGCCCTTGTATGAAGCTGTAGCTTCTAGAGGCTATGATCTAAGAAAGCTCCATCTGCTCTTCCAAAGAGCCACCAGGTGGCCAATCAAAAGAGTTATTCCACCTATATCCCGTAGTCATGCCTATATTGAAGCCTTCCTTGTAGTGGGCAATAGTATTCCATCCAGCAGCTTAAAAAGCATCACACAGAGGTTGCAAATGAGGATGAGAATATAGGATTAGGGGGGAGCCATCCTAGGAGTCACCCCAGAAGAGGGCCTCCATGCCACTGTTACAAATCCAAAAGAGGCTGCATTTCACCAACTATGCTCCCAGCTTAAGGGTATGCCACACCATGGAGCCATTTTCCTCAGTAGGCAACCTAGGGATCTCTGTTGGTTCCACACTAGGAAAGTACTTAAAAGACAGGATGTGAGCCCAGAGGTGGGATTGATTAGAGCACTAGTGCCAATAGAGCTTGGTAGCCAGAGCTTGGCTAGCCAGAATAGCAGAGTGTAAGCCAAGGCCTCCTTCCTTCTTTGGCCAACACATGGTCTCCCAATTAATAAGACTCCATCTTGAATGCTACAGATTGCCATTCTAAAGGAATTTGTGTGAGAGAGCATCAAACTCCTTGAGAAAGTGCATAGGGGCAGCCTGAATCACTAATTGGAGGAGAGTAACCCTCCCAGCTATAGAGAGCCATCTGTGTGTCCAATGATTGACTCTCTGACTGAGTTTGTCAAGCATATTTTGCCAGAAAAGTCTTGGCTACCTTCCCAAAATAATAGGAATCCCCAAATAAGTCACCGAAAGAGCATGAATTTGAAATCTCAGAATAGTAGCTATCCTCCACTGTATAGGCATAGGGGTGTTGAAGAAAAAAATAGAGGATTTGTGATCATTAATTTTTTGTCCAAAAGTGCCAGATAATCATCCAGGGTGCCTCAAAATGCTTCTGCTTCTCTAACCCATGCTCTCACTGCCAAGATAGTATCATCCATGAACTAGAGGTGGGACATGGTTAATCCATTCCTCCACTGCATCCCTACACAATGCTTTGAGATATTCTGACCTTGATAAGCCATCCCAGCCCCTTAGCCAGAATGATAAACAAGTAAGGTGAAAGTGGGTCCCCTTGACGGAGACCTCTAGATGCCCCAAAAAGCTCAGAGGGTTGTCCGTTAATAAGAACTGAGTAGGAGGCCGTGGTAACACAAATGAACACCCAACGCACCCAATCTTGATTAAAACCAAAGGCCAGCAGAAATTTTTGCAAGAACCTCCAATTGGCTCTATCATAGGCCTTCGCTAGATCAAGCTTAATAAACATGGTTCACTCCTGAGAAATGCTCATAGAGTGAATAGTTTTTGACGTGATAGCCACTTGATCTAGGATTTGTTTGCCAGCAACAAATCCCCCTTGTTCCTATGATATGATCATGGGGAGGCAATCCTTAAGCCACTCTGCAATAAGCTTGGTGATGATTTTATATACCACATTGCAAAGCGCAATAGGTCTAAAACAATCCAGTTGGTTCACTTGCTCTTTCTTCAGAATCAAGACTAGGAAGGTTGCATTTAAGGCCCTAAGCATTTCTTTGTTAGAGAAGGATTCTTGCACCATGTCCAAGAGATCTTGGTTGATAATATTCTAGAAGTTCTGGAAGAATTCAACAGGGAAGCCATCAGGCCCCAGAGCTTTACCTCTTTTCATACTGAACACCACTGCCTCCACCTTAGCCATGCCAATATGCCGTAGAAGAGAATCATTCATTCCCAGTGTCACCATAGGGGGAATGCATGCTAAGACTGTGTTTTTTGCTAGCTCAGAAGGAGGCAATTCCTTTGAAAAAAGAGCAGAATAAAAGTGGATAGCTTCTCTAGATATGGCTTGGGATGAAGTTAGATGTGATCCATCCAGGGAGACAAGGGAGGAAATGAAGTTCCCTAGAAGATTTATTCATGGAGTTCCCACTTAGCTAAGACATTAGAAGCTTGGGATTTAGCCCTACTCAGCTCCTCTAATAAGCCAAAGTATCTAATCTATCTAGTTACCACATCCAACTAGTCTTGAGCCTGCTTTCTCTTAGTGTGGAGATTGCCAAAGTTGTTTGTATTCCAAAATTTTAGCTTCCTCTTAACAAAATAAAGGTTTTTAGCAAAGGAGAACATAGCGGTTCCATAGCTGGGCCCTCTTGTCTCCACCACTATGCCATGAGATCATGGAGGGAGGCCTCACGAAGCCACATAAGCTGAAATTTAAAAGGAGATTTCTTTGGAGCAATAATAAGATTGGTAGAGAGCTTAATCGGCCAGTGGTCAGAGCCTCTCCAATCGAGAATTTCCAAAGCAAGGGAGGTAGAACTAGACTACTAGAAATAGGACATAAGGAATCTATCTAGGTGCTTAGAGATCCCAGCATTGCCTATCCTTCTGTTACTCCAAGTGTAAATCCTGTTGAGGGGCTTAACGTCTGAGAGGAGCAAGATGTCAGTATTCTACCGAAGGATATCCGAAGACGGTCCCAGATGGGGCAACCCTCCTCTCTTCTCTTCCAAGATAATAACTGAATTGAAGTCTCCTATCATAATCCAAGGCAAAAAGGGGTGGCAGCTTCTCACATACTGGATATGATCCCAGAGCTTAAGCTGTCCAGGGAGGTCCACAGGTGCATAGACATTGGTAACCAAAATTTGTTCACTAGATTCCATGGAGGAGGCAATCATGGAAAGGGATAAGCTGCTAGATAACCAGTGAAGTGGCCTTATTTTATTGGGATTCTAAGACATTGCCAACCCCCCTGAGCTCCCCAAGGCTCCTACACATTGGCTTTGACTAGAAGCCCATATCTTGAACATACAAGAAAAGCAAGAATCAACAGAAAGTTTTGTTTCCTGGATACAAAGGATATCAGGAGAATGATCAATTACCAATTTTTGCATAGCTTTTTGTCTGGGGAAGCTATGTAGTCCCCTTACATTCCATGAAAGAATAATCATGAAGTAGAGTGGGGGAAATGCTCATCCAGGGTCTTAATAACCCTTGACTCTACCAGTAAATCTCCTGTGAGTTTTATTCTATCCTGATCTTTCCTATGGCCAGCTCTTGAAGGAGTGGTGACTGAAGCTTTCTTGAAGGGTCTTTGCATTAAGCCAAGAGCTGATGAAGATCCTTTTTATTTCTTGGAAGTTTCCATGTCTTTAACCAAGTCTGCCCAGTGAACATCTTTGTCACTCGGGGCAGGCGGCCCTGTAATGGTACCTTCTTGCAGCCCCAACGAGAGTTTTTGGGTCGACTATACCACCATGTCTTATGAGCCATCACAAAAGGATAGGCAAACTACTGCCTTAGTATCCTCTCCCTCAAGCACTTCTAGAATGCCATCTTCAATGGACATGTTATCCAGAGCTTCAAATCAATTGAAACCCATCTCTACCCACCTATCATAGTTCAGGTGCTTCTAACTGTGGCCTTTATCATGACATCAGACTGGGATGAATCCATCCTTGTCAAGACCCCTATAGCCTGCTATACCATGATCAAAACTTGAGGGGTTAAACTGAACTTTTCCTTTTGTGGCGCTGTTAGGAGGGGTATGAGTCATCCCATTATGGCTCAACTGACCATTTATTTTGCCTTCATCAGACACCTAGGGTCCAGAGGGATCCTCAAATGATCCATTACCTCTGGTAGCCATGGGGCATTGTCGATGTATGTGGCCATACACATGGAAGATACGGCATTGAAAGGGAATAGACTCGTAGTCTATTTGTTAGATCTAGGAGGAAGGTACCTAGGTAAATTTCCAAGGAATCTGGCAAGGAATTATTCAAATTAATATCAACACAAATACGAGCATAAGAGATCACCTTTTTATCCAGTTTTTGGTGCCCAATAGCTATTGGTATCCTATCTGGTGTAGGATATCCTCTCGCCAAAATTCCAAAGGGAGTCTTGGCAGCCGAACCCAGACAGGGACGCAGGCTAGAAGGTCTTCAGCCAAGTTGAACCCTGGGTGCCAGGGTTTGAGAAAAAGACCATTACACTCATAGAAATATGGGCCTCCCTCAAAAATCTGATTTTGGTTAGAGATCGAGGAAAAATTCACCATAAAATAGCTATTTCCAGCTAGCATAATATCAAAGTCCCCTTCAATCTGCCATGTCTGGCGTATCAAGGCTTCTAAGGCTGATAAGGGAATTCTAATGCCCAAAAAATTTTAGATCAAGGCATGGGAGGCCAAGTATTCCACTTCTTCTTTTACTGCCTCTAGGGAAATAATCAGAATAGGTTGATCCTGACTCCGTGGCAGGCATCCATTCACCTTCTTGAGCTTAGAGCTCTCACTGAAGTAAACTATCTCTCCTTTTTGCGCATTCCCCCCAAGCAGGGGCTGATCCTCCCTGGGGGCATCCTCCAAACCTATGCTCATTATAATGTCACTCTGTCAAAACCCGTGCCTGATAAGCCTCAATATTTCCATCATAATATAATATAAAATTGACATCAAAAGATATAATAGATTTGGTCAATGCCACTAAATATAGATAACTCACTATCAGTCTAATTTATATGACCAAAATAAGACTAAATATATCCTTTGTTGTTGGTGTTCCTTAAATATTAATTTAACAACTCAAATATAGTCATTCAGTAGTAGAAAAAAGAGTCCTTAACTATCTCAAATGAACACATAATGATGGGCTCAAATACTCTAGGGAAGGAGACTTCAAACTGGTTGGTTATTTAGATTCCAACTATGGTTGTGTTAAAGAAGATGGGAAATCCACTATAGGTTTTCTAATGAACTTGAGAAAAACAATTATTAATTGGAAATATAAGAAGTAATAAGTTCCAATAATTTATTTAGTATAATCATAATATATGGCCAGTTTAAAGTCAACTAGAGAGATTTTGTGGCTCAAAAAGGTTCTTTCAGATTTTTAGGAAAAATAGGTTTTGTCAACACTTCTCATGATTAAAAACATTTCCATAATTCAAATGTAAAATAATCTAGTATTTCATAATTGAGCCAAACATATCAATACCAAATTTTATTTTATTCGACATTGTGTGGAAGATGATAGTGTCAAGTTGAAACATTACCGTACAACATAGCAATGAACATAAATCATGATAAAAGTTCTTAGATGATAAAATAATTGAAATTTTAATAGGAGTGCTTGTCTCACCATGAACCCTGTAGATTAAGAGGGGATGGTAAAAATATTTTACATAATCCTATGTGACATAGGATAGTTTGTATTATTATAATAAGTTGAATTTCCATTCTTATAGGAATAGGAAGAGTCATTTTGATAATGATAAGTGAATAAACATCTTGGATTATTTATTCCAATTCTTTTCTCATTTAAAATTTAATCATGAATACAATTTTGGCATGCACCAAACATTATAAATTCACATGTTATATACAAATGCAAGGAGAAGATGCCAAAAATGAAAAATAGAGTAAAAATAAAGGAGTTAGTAACATGAGGAAGAACTAATGAATCCACGAACATTTGAAGAAATGTTGGTTAGGTCATTAGAAGGAAAAAATCAAGGAATGAAAGATAAATTTTTAAAAATGATGGAATTGTAAATATATAACATTCAATAGACTAGTTGAGTATTATGGAGATGCTTTTAGAAAGGAATACTATGATATTGGTATAATAAAAGAATGTAAAATTTCTATGAAAAAAATTGAAGGGCCATACAATGATATGGTGGGATGATTTACAAAATGAAATTAAAAATAAGGGAAAGATGAATATCAAGGCATAGTGTAAATTGGATAAGAATATCTAAGAGAAATCCCTCCTTGTGGATTATGTACAAATCCTTTATAAAATATTTTAAAAGCTAGGCAAAATGTGTAGAGTTTACAATAATACATAGATTACTTTGACACATTTTACATTTGAGTGAAGCATGAATAAATAGTGGAAAAATGGATTTGAGAATGAAATCATATACAATAAGAAGATGAAGTGAATTTAATCCACTAGGATGATATCATCTCATGTGGTGGACAAAAAATATTATAAGAAACAAGATTTCCCAATTCAAGAAAGAAAATGACGGTTTTAAAAAGGTAAAGGCTATGATGGTCATAGAGAATGGAAATCCCCATGAAAAATTTATATTTTTGATAAATATGGTGGAGAAGGGATAAAATATCCCGAGTTTTTGAATTATCATGAAAAATAAAGGAGGAATGAGGATCATTCAAGAGTAACTTTGGTCTAGGTTAAACTAGAAGATAAAAAGCCAAAAGTTTCATCAAATGTAGGAGAGAATCTTATGATGAAAATAACAATGAGATCTCTAATAAAAGATAAGGTGGAGGATAAAAATAGTAATGATTCATGGATTCATATAAATATTTTATAAACAAGGTGAAATTTAGGATGAAATATATGTAAGGTTATTATTTATGTTGGAAGCTATGAAAATATGATTTTTAAAGAAATTATATAGAAACTATGCCTACAATGTGAGAACTATATTAATCCTAACCATATTTCATGGGTTAAAATTAGAAATGGATATATTGTTGATAATATGTTCTTAGTAAAAAAAATTTATAGGCAAAAATTATTGAGATGAAATATGGTGTACTATTATTCCAATTAATTCATGCCATGTGTTGTTAGGAAGGCCACAAAAATATCATATAAAATTATCTCATGATGGAGAGAATAACACATATACATTTTTTAAGTATGGATCAAATATAGTTTTATTACCTTTTAAATAATAAATATATGTATAAAGCATGATGTCAAAAAATAATTTATCAAGAGATAATGATGAAAATATTCTATTATGTATTAATTAAAAAAAGCATGGGATGTGGAAATACTAATAGAGACTCTAAAAGTTTTAGAAGCATTTGTCAATGTTATACCTAATGAATTATTAGATGGTTTACCAAAAATGATATATAATTTTCATCATTTTGATTTAATTCTAGGATTTGCTCTACCTAACTAGATATATCATAGAATAAACCCAAATTACAATAAAACTTGAATAGGTAGGTGGCTAAATTGGTAATAAAAGGTGTAGTGAAGAAGAGCATGATACCACGGGTAACCCATCCATTAATAAATAAAAATAAGGATGGACCATGGAGAATGTGTGTACCTAATAGAGTAAAAAAAAAAGATTGCCATCAAATATATATTTCATATACCTCACCTAGATGACATGATGGACATACTTGTAGGAGATGTATACTTTAGTAAGATTTATCTAAAGAGTGGATACTATCAAATTGTTTTATAAAAATGAGATGAATGGAATATACAATCCAATACTATGGATGGTTTAAATGAGTGTTTTATGATGTCTATAAAAATATCTAATTCACCAAAAAACATTTATGAAGATGATGAAAACTATGATATGAAATTAAATTGATATGTTTATGCTGGTGTATTTTGATATTTAGTAATATTAAATAATAGAAATTAAGGTATTTTAGAATGCTATTAGAAAAATTGAGAAATGGCAATCTTCATGTAATTTTAAATAAGTACAAGGTAATTAATTTTTTTAAATTTTTTTTAAGAATTATGAATTTAGAATATTTTGTATGAATAGTTGAATAAATGATGAAGGCAATTGTAAAAAGGCCTACTACAAGAATTATATTAGAGGTAAGAATTTTCCATGGTTTAGATAAATTTTATAGAAACTTCATTTATATTTCTAGTAGTTTTTTTTTTTGCACACATAAAATATTGAATAAGGAGAAAAGAATTTATGTGGATAAAGGAAGAAAAATATGTTTATAATTTATTAATAATAAGGTGATAGATGCCTTTGATTTATAATTAACATATTTTTGAAAGGTGTTTGAGGTTGAATGTGATGCTTCACATGTAGGTGTTGGTGTATTATTAGGTGAGGAAGGAAGGTCTATACCATATTTTAGTGAGATATTAAATGAGGTAAGGAATAAATATTTTAAGTATGATGTTGATTTATATGGAATTGTAAAAACCCTAAGAGATTTGAGGCTTAAATTTGTGCCTAAGGATTTTAATTAGTTTACATACCATCAAGACTTAAGGTATGTGAAGACTCAAAAGATCCTAAATATTATACAGTAAATTTGATTTTATTTCTTGTATGGGTATACTTATTTTAAGCATAAGTCAAGGAAGAACAATTAGATTATTGTTGCTTTGAGAATGCATGTGGCATTTTAAATGAGGGTGGTGAGCGAAATAGTTGGATATGAGGTTATTAACGACACTTATGATTCTAAATCATGATTTAGAAATATATTTTAATAATATAGGAACCCATCAGTAGGTCAGATAGATTCTATTTAGGATAAATATATCATGTAGGATGGTTATATGTTTAAAATAAATAAATTATGTATTCATGTTTGATATATGAGAGACAATATTATGATAAACATTCATAAAGGTGGTTTTACTGGACACTTTAATAAAAATAAGATATACTATTTTTAATTTATATTGTTTTAACTAATTATTCTAATTTTAAAATTTTTATCCAATTTTTTATATAATTTATTTGATTTTAACCTAATTACTGAAGTTTTACTCATTTCCATAATTTTTTCCTCATTTATTTAATTTCTCCTATTTGTCACCATTTTACCTAATTTTATCATTATTAAAATAATTTCAATCTGATTATTATTATTTTATTAAACACATAAATATAGTAGTAATTATAGCTATAAAACTATAGAACATCATAATGCTAAATTTGCAAAATAATGAATCATTATGATTATGACTAATGGTAAAAATGGAAAACTAGTATTTTAAGAAAGCACTAGAAATAAAACATCTTATCTCAAACTAGGATTTATCTTGAATGTTTTAAATTTTTAGCTATGAAAATTAGTGACATAGGTGATTGTGCATGCTCAAGATCAGGAATATAAAAAAAAACTACTTTTAGGGATGCCTAATGTAAGCATACTACATTGTAGTACACTCTTGTTGATTGACTATAGAATTGTCTTAGTTGATTTTGTTGACTGAGTAACAAGAAAGTATAGAAAGAAGTAAAATTATGGAAATGACATATCAGAGGCAAAATCAATGAATATTCCTAGACATGAACACTATTATTGGATATTATCTCCAGCCACTCCTATCCATTGATTGTATACTTCTCCTTGTTGACTGTGACATAAAATTGTTTGATAAAACTTTTACACCTCTATCTACAAAGTAATATAAGATATCATAATTTGAATGTTGTTGCACAATTTTTTTTTCTCTCTCTTTTATTTTGAAACCCTAAGGGTATTTTAGTAGATATAATATATTCAAAAAAAGAGTGTAATGGGATAATTTGACTTAAAACATCTCCTTGGTGTTTGATTATTGTCTATATATCCAATAATCTAAGGATATAAATCAAACCCACATAGTTATCCCATTTTAGTGAATGTGAAATTATGCTCTTTTAACTATATCTCTACAACTATACAATGTAATTCATATTTTATAATGATATCTCTTGGCTTGATTTATTATGCTCTTGACTTGGATTAGGTTTGATCCTTATGAATGATCTTGAATTTGGAAAACATAGGGAAAATTTTATTAATGTGAAGAAATATGTAGGCTTGAACTAAGTGAATATCAAGCAAGATAAATGAATGACCCTAAATGTGTATATATATGTAAGCATTTTGTTATTTACCTTTAGTTGATCTTATGAAACATGTGAGAAGACCCAAAATAATTGTTTAAAATTTGGAAACTAGTAGTTATTTGGTGTTGGACATGATCGACATAACTGGAGAGGAGTGTGGAAGTACTCATGTCCACCTAATGTACACTTATTTGGAGAGATAAATGACACTTACAAATTGGAGATTATCTTAGGGTTATTTTAAGTTTTAACTATTTGACATTGAAATTAATATGTAGTAGTGATGATAAATAAAGGACCAAGCATGCATATATGATAAATTTCTTAGAATAATGAAGAATAAGATTCATGTAGTTGATCAAAATTCATGTCATTTAGGATATATAATGAATTCATATTTTTAAGTGTTTACATTCCTCCCCACTTTATTATAGTAATTAAATCACTAGACTAAAGGAGAGAGAATTGAACTTGAGTTTATACAACCAACTTTTTATTTGAGAATATACCTTAATTTCTCAAGCCACTAATTTTTAAAAAACTTTGAAATAACTCATAAAGTATTCATTTTTTACATATTTAACATTTGAAAAATCTAAATCTTGAAAATTAAAAAAAATGAAAAGAGAGCAAGGAAAGAGTACACCTATATGAAGATGAAACCAAATCACTATATAACATGTAATTTTTTATGAATAAGTGTACTTCCTTGTTAAATCACTTAGATGATATGAAACAATGATGAATTGACAGTAATCACATCCCAATTTTGAAAACCTAATCAAGATCTTCAGGTGGAAATATGCACTATTCCTCCTCTCACAAAATGTAAGTAGTACATAAATACACTAGTATAAAAAGGTGGATCTATGATTGTTATTATAAAATTTATAACAAGGACATTGAGTGACACTAGAATCAAAATTACATCACCTATAATATAATATGAAACCACACAATGGGATTTCTAGAAGTAATGCCAAGGTCATTGAGTGTCACTATACTCAAATTTACATAACCCATAATAGATTTAAATCACAATGTGGTAGATAGATCTAGATTATATTTTCACAATCGAAAGAGACTAAAGAGTATTCATTCCCACACCATGACTACATTCCTCATTGATTTGAATTAAAATATATATTTTTGGCTTTAAAATTTGACCTTTTAACTTTTAACTTTAATCTTTAAAAATTTGTATGGATAAGCATCATGGATTTGAATTTTTAATTTTTTTAATTTGAACTTTGAGATTTTATCTTTGACATTTGAATAAGTATGAACATGAATATGTATCATGCCCCTGAATCTATGCCACATGATATAGAATGCCATGCACTTGTATGCCTAAATTATAACATCATTTGAAACATGTACCTTTGATCAAGTAAGAATGATCTAAAATTTTAATATTTTAAAAGTGAGTGCATATGCATGTAATATGCACCAAAAATATGTATCAATGTGATCATATCTATCAAATATTTGATTTTTGAATTAATTTAAATCTTTGTAAAATTATAGAATTTGATTTTGTATTACTTTGAAAAACCTATACTTGACTTTTTTTTAAAAATTTTACTCTATCTAAAATATACTTTTATATGTATGGATGCTTGGATATCTAAGGCAAGTCCAATATGATTCCCCCATTTTGAGATGATGAATGTAGTTTGTAAATGAAGAGTTAACTATATCACGTGATAAAATTATGATAATGTATATTTATGTTGTTAGAATAAAATATGAAATCCAACATATAAATTAATTTTCATATAAAAGGACATAGCTTTATGTGTATGATATTTAAATCAATAAAATAAAAAATAGAGTAAACACATAATAAAATAATAATAAATCTTCATAATGCAAACTTCTTCAACTCAGTCTCATGACCAAGATGCCATTGGATACACTTTGTTACTTATACAAGATTTTTGTATAAGGCTCCACTTCATTCTATATATAATAAAAAATAAATATTTTCAAATTTCCTTTACAATTATTTAACTTCAAAATGAATTTTCATCTTTATTTTATCTTTACATTTATAACATGTTTTCTTATTTTGATTACATAAAACTTAGGAAGAATATGCATATGTTAACAATACTCCCAGATGAATACATGTGTCTCATTTTGAGACACTTGTACAGAAGGAAATATCTCTTCAAGTGTTTACAAATATACTCAATTATCTAATTATAGAGTCCCCTCTATTATAATCCTTCCTATTTAGAAACCTCTAAATCTAGAGGCTTCCAAGGAATTTTAATTTCCTTTTAATTCTCCATCCTAGATCTCCTTGACCTAACTTTGAATGTTAACCATTGATCCTTCCCTCATTATCCTATTTAAACAACATCATCCCTCCATGAAGATATAGCAATTATCATCTAGAAATTCATGTCTAACTTATGAATATTTGAATTAGAAATCTATAATCTATTTAACTAATCCATGTCCAATTAGAAATTATCAATCATCTTGAGTCTCCATGCCAAATCCTTGAATCCATCATCAACAATTCATGATCATGCCTTCATAACATCAAAATTTTGAGTCTAATGTAATCTCTATTCAATCCAAATCTTCTTATTTTTTATCCATTTAATCATAGTTTAGATAAATTAGCTTAGGATTAGAATGTTATTTTGAATTGTGCATTCATCAATTTGCATCTAGTTCTAATGGCTCTATATCTTACTTAGGTAGTTTAATGTTTGATAGATTTTAGATTAATTGAATAATCTCGAATCAATATAGATCAAGATTCATACTACATTTTTGTGACCACGGTAGGAGTGGGCATCCCTCCCAATTAATCATTTTTGCTTGTTAGTGGTGTTTTTTAGCTTGTAGGTCTGATCAATCAAGAATTCTTGAAATTTTACATGCACAAGTGGTAGTCACGGCCTTTTATTGGTAATCACAATTGTGTAGTTGAGATCTTGTCCCTAGGAGTCATAATTTTTTATTAACCACTTGACTTGACCACTAACCATTTCTCTAACCATGACATGTTCTTTGCCCTTTGACAATATCGTAACTCATAAACTATGACTTTGTCTGGAAAGTTGTAATTTTGCTTATAAATTCATGGCTTTTTCTAACCACTAAAAATATATTTTGTAGGTTTATTGCAATAATGTTACTTCAAAATTCATGGGTTTTCCTTGTAAATTATAGTTTTTCCCTCTTAACTTGTAGTTTTACAAGTTCTAGATGCGAGTATAAAATCACCTATTTTGTCTATTGATTATCATTTCATTGACCCTATAATGAATATTTTGTTATGAAACCTAGTTTTTCACTCTTTGTGTGTAGGATACAAGAAGGAAAACATAATTGGTCCAAAGTCTAGAAAGTGAACCTTAAGCCACAAAATTGCTAATCTTAAAGTTGGAATTTTGACTTGCAAATTGTAGTATTGAGTCGAAAGTTGTGGTTTTGTAATTTTTGATAAAAATCACTAACAGTTGACCTTTGCTCTTTGACCTAAATTTTTAAATCTTGATCTTTTATATTTTTTAGTAATCATAAAATCATCCCCACTTTTACATTCTATTTACATCATTTGGATCTTAAGGGGATATTTTTGGCTAAACACATCCTATAACTAGTTTGGTCTCTATTAGTTTTTGTTGTGTCATTGGTAGGATCAATGGGAAAGGGAAAAAGGTAAGATTATAAGGCCAAAAAAAAACATAACCCCTTAACCTTTTCCCATCAGTCAGAAAACTATATATCACAAAAATTTGAAAGTCATAGTTTTTCCCTATAAATTGTAGTTTTACCCTAGTAATCATGGTTTTGTCAGTTAGAGTAGTGATTTTGTTAAATGTAGTAATTAAGGTCATATCTATATGTTCTTATTTTTATAACCCCTCTTCAGGTAAACTTGTCTTTTATCTATTGCTTGGAAGTGTGTTATCTCTTGCATGCATTACCAAAGAGAGTAATCTAGTACCTGGAGTATTTGTTCCCCAAAGTTAATATCATAACTATTTAACTTGTGAATTTTCCTTGGTAATATCAATCTTGAATTAGGAATCTTGGTTTTTTCTAACTTGGGTTTTCTCTAATCCCTATCTCTTATCTATTACTGATCTTTCTATAAGGTGTTATTATTATTTTTATGTTGCCTTGGGAGGTCTTTTGGTTTTTAGTTTGTAGGAGGAAGAGGATTTAATCAAGCTATGGACCATTCAACCATAATCTAAAATATCATGGATTTCTAGCCTATGAATTTATTTTGGTAACTATGATATTACCATAGAGAGTTGCATTTTTGTCTTTCCTATTTAAACTGGTAAAAATCTAACTTGTTAGTTCCTAATTTTCTACTAAGGGTTACTTAGTGTCTTGTTAAACAATCATAAGACATTCTAAAATCAATCTAAGACTATATTTTCACCTCAACCATTTCAGATTTCAGCTATTTTAATCTAATGGTTTGATTACAAAAGATACTTATAGGTGTGTTGTGTGTGTAGGACTGACTGGAATAAGAGGTAGAACAAAGAAAATATTAAACACCTCACCATTGACCAATTTTACTCCCTACTATAAAACCACAAGTCTATATATATATATATATATATATATATATATATATATATATATATATATATATATATATATATATATATATATATATATATATATATATACATATATATATACATATATGTATATATATACATATATATATATATATATATGTATATATATATATGTATATATGTATATATATATATATATACATATATATATATATATACATATATATACATATGTATATATATGTATATATATATATATATTTATGTATATATATATATATATATATATATATGTATATATATGTATATATATATATGTATATATATATATGTATATATATGTATGTGTATATGTATATATGTATGTATATAGATACATATATATATGTGTATATGTATATATGTCTATATATGTATATATATGTGTATATATATGTATATATGTATGTATGTATATATATATATATATATATATGTATGTATGTATGTATGTATGATATATATATATATATATATATATATATATATATATATGTATATATATATATATATATATATATATATATATATATATATATATATAGACATATATGTATATATAGTTAGATAAAACTATAATAGTTAGATAAAATTGTAACTCAAAATGTAAAATCATTATTTAAAAAAATTCTTAATCCATAGTTTTATTGAAAATGAGAAAATCACAAGATATGTCTAAGATAGATGGATATTAGTGAGATAACTAGTTTTCTAGAAGATTATTAAATAGAAAAATATCAAAATATGTTTTTAGATACTTATAATAGTTAACTATATTAGTCATACCTTTTCATGATTTATTCTTATATATATATATATATATATACACATGTATATGTGTGTGTGTGTATATATATATATATATATACATATACATGTATATATATATGTATGTATATATATGTCTCTGTGTGTGTGTGTGTGTGTGTGTGTCTATGTGTGTGTGTGTGTGTGTGTGTGTGTGTGTGTGTGTGTGTGTGTGTGTGTGTGTGTGTGTTTTATAGACATATATATATGTGTGTGTATATGTATATATATATATAGACACACACACACACACACACACACACACACAGATATATATATATACAAACACACACACACACACACATATATACATATATATATATATATATACATATACATATATATATATATATACATATATATATACATATATATATATATATATATGTATATATATATATATATATATATACATACATATATATATATATGTGTGTGTGTGTGTGTGTGTGTGTGTGTGTGTGTGTGTGTGTGTGTGTGTGTGTGTGTGTGTGTGTGTGTGTGTGTGTGTGTATATATATATATATAAAAGAATAAATCATCAAAAGGTACGACTAATATAGTTAACTATTATAAGTATCTTAAAACATATTTTGATATTTTTCTATTTGATAATCTTCTAGAAAACTAGTTATCTCACTAATATCCATCTATCTTAGACATATCTTGTGATTTTCTCATTTTCAATAAAACTGTGGATTAAGAATTTTTTTAAATAATGATTTTGCATTTTGAGTTACAATTTTATCTAACTATTATAGTTTTATAAGTTAATTATCATGGTTAATTAATTTTTGCAAGATCATAACTCATGATCTATGATTTTGTCTTAAAGTAGCGATTTTATAGTTTCTAGTTGTGATATTGCACTATGTATTTGTTTTTTTGTAGAAAGTCATAGTTTTGACAAATTTAAAATACTAAACCCTTTTTGGTATAAGACCCCTCAAGACTGAGACACCCCATTTTTTTGACCCTTGTGATTGTAGGAGGGGTGCCAAAAAAATTATATTTTAATTTTGTTATTTTTATTGTGTGTGTGGTTTTGATTCTATATATATTCACTTGTCACTTGATTGCATATACTTATGCCTCTCACATGTAGGTAATTATCAAAGAAAATTAATTTTATTTACCTGTTTGTGGCCCCCCTAAGTCTAGGATAACATGTGATGTGGAATTCATCCCCAAGCATGGGCTTATTAAATAGGGGTCAGTGATTTGGATTTCATCACCATGTACTAGACCAAAATTCATGTTCTGGTAGAGTCTAAAAATTAGGAGAGATATCATTCAGTACCTAAGTGAAATTCCCCATAAAGGGTTTTATATAGTGAGGGGAGGTTAGGATCCAATATACAAGGTGATTAGACAACATCATATACATAATTGGGCCCTATTATACCTTCATGTATATCAAAGACTCCCCTAGAAACCCTTGTGTAAACCTAGCGTAGGAACTTTTTGCCATAATAGGTGATCTACTAGCAGAGTCAATATCAAATCTCAAGTGATTGTCATGTGTAGATGGGATTGAAAGGGTTTAGGATATTTCATAAGTCAATGGCCTATAGACTCAATTGAAAATCTATTAGATAGTATGGTCATTAGGCTACACACTCTTGAGTTTACTAATCATAGGCTTATGGTCTACTTTATTTGGGTGTGTGTTGTGTTAGACCCATGTTATTTGTGAATCGAGTCATTATTTTACCCAAATCTTTACATGCCTATCTAGGTCATTTTTTACATATAATATTATATATCCTTACCTCATCATCTTTTACATCCTTATCTCATCATCCTTTTTTACATATTATCCTTGTATATACTTTTTATTGACCATACCCCATCACCCCCATATCACATATTTTCATCCACATCTTATCTTCAGTCCACTCTATCCATAATACATGATTTGCCTTGACCTTGCCTTCACCTAGTCACCTCATCCCCTATCTAGCCTAACCTCATCATATCTTATCCTAGTTAGATATTTAGGTTACACACGTGTTCAAACCATCCCCATCTTATCTAAATTACCTCTTCTCATTTCATCATCACCTATATAATCCCAATATCCCATCCCCCCATCACTTAATCACATATCCATCTCACCTTGAGCAAATTGATTGAAGGCTCAACTTAGTCCTTTTGTCCTTTCATATCATCCTATCACTATATTCCACTAGCACTCATAACTTGGACAAGTCTCGTACCTAGTCAGCATCTTGTTAGCATCTTATCACTTTGTTATTTTCAATCTAGCAAACCCATCATCATCAATCTAGTTATCTTTAAAATAATCAACTTTCATTTTCATAACTAGTACCCATCCAATCATCATCTTGCTAGTTTTAATCTAGGCACCTGTAAAATCCCTAATCCTTTTGCTAGCTTGAAAGCTAGGCATTGTTGATAGGTCGTTAGTACATATTGTAATATTGGTCTAAAATCTAGTCCTATATCATCTCAATCACATTTCATTCATCTCATCCTCATCATCACCTATCATACTAGCTTGGTCATTTGGACATACGTTTTTCAAGAAACCATCTCTAATCCTTAGTAAACCATTGCATCAGCCCCCTTTTATCATCCATGTTTTATCATATATGCCCATGGATTTGGACCTCGTTATCATATAATAAGACATTTTGGCCAATAAGGATGAAGTCCTTTTATGAGATCTAGAAATGGGTGATTGCATACCTTTTGACCTTGCTCCTATTTAGCCCAAAACAACATCCCACATCCTCCCCCATCCAAAACCCCCTAGCTCATTAGGGTTGACCTCATCATTTAGTAATATGGTTGTCCTAATTAATAAATACATCTCAAATAATAAAGATGAATTCATCTTATAACTATTGAAGATGGGTGCTTTCCTTCCCAATGATGTTGACCCCATAAGCCTAAAGTCAACTCCCAAGCTAGTCGCCCATCAACCCTCCTCCCCATCCCATTCTATTCCACCATCCACTTGTCCTCATCCTAGTCATGGCCTTCTCAGTTCACAAATTTATTGGTTTAATAATTATCTTGATGAAAACACATAACTTGTCTTCTTGTGACTCCATGATTTGGGTGTCTAATTTTCCAAAGGCCTTAACCCCATTTGATTTACCTTACCCTTAATCCTTACCCACCCATAGTTAAATCTTCCATCCACTAGTCATAACCAATCATCTACCTCTTATTACACTAGTAAAGGGAATCTAATCTTGGTCACCTCATCTACTACTAGTCCATCCACCCAATGAAGTCAACAACCATTTGATCGAAACTCCAATGCTTCCACATCTAAGTCATAAAGTGAAATGGGTCCTTACACTCCCCTTCATATATCCTTGGAACCCTTTTTACAACAATGAATCACCACCAACATAATGTTCTATTCACACATACGAAATCATGATCCCACCAAGCCTAACCCCTCTTGGTATAAATATAATCAATACTATGTATATCACCAAGCCTAGGGGCATACCATTAATCAATGTCATACTTTTCAAGATTATGTTCAAGACCTCTTTGATCATGATGACATAGAAATTGAATATGAACCAGATGTGTCTATATCCCTTGGTGAACAAAAAAGGTATACCAAGATTTTATTCCAAATCATGATCAAGACCTTCCCCTTCCAAACTAAGGTTAAGAAACCACATCCATCCTCCATGATTCTTCCATTTTATATAACTCCACCATCAAATCCAAGTCTATTCCTTATAAGCCTAATCCTCCCATATCTCCTAAGACCTTCCATGGGCCCATTTTTACCAAATCCATTATCCCTCCATCATATCCCACTCACCCCTCATATCCCAAACCCAATGTTGAGAGGTCATTGGCAGATAACCACTCTTCTAATAGAATCATCACATCATGTACACCAAAATTAACATCAGAGATAATACAAGTTTTATCTACCTTAGGATCATGTGTAATACCAGTATGTGAATCAGATTACTCATCAAAAACATCATCCATCATAGATAGTTTGGTAGAAAATGATAATGCCCACTCTTTTAAATATACCCAAATTTTAGATAATAACTAGTCACTAGGCATATCTTTTGATCCCAATAAGGATGATGAAGTAATAATCAAGTTTTTACAAGCTCTATATATCAAATATTTGTAGAGTGGATCTAATCCTACCTCAGATGTGTGTCTTTTAGAAAGTCTTAATGATCCTTTTGAGATTCTTGAGGACACTTTATATGACATTGAGGTTAGGGCTCCTAGTGACTTTTATGAGGACTATGTTACCCATTATCCCCTTAATCCATCACACAACATTAATCATCCACCTCATAGCCATATTACCTACATCTCACCCCATGAATGGAATGAATAGAAACATGCATCATTATATTCCCCTTTGCATTCAACATCATGTTCCACAAATACAAATATCCAGGACCATATTCCAAAAGTCATAAATCATGATCAAATCATCTTTGACCCCATAAGTTAAAGTCAAGAAAAATCAAATCATCAGCCTAATAAAAAATGTCCTCCCTTAGTGAAGCCCAAAATCAGACACTAGGGGAATGCCAAAGTCAAAATAATCATAATATATTAAGTCAAAAATTAGTCTCTTCTAGTGAAGCCCAAAATCTCGCACTAAGAGGCAATCAAAATCAAACCCAATCAGTAAATAAAAAGAATATCAAAATTAATAATCATATGGCCAACCATCCTCTTAATGTTTGGATCAAAGAATCAACAAAGAAAAAGGTCTTGGATCTCTTAATCTCATGACACCAATCTAAATAATCCCCTCCATCCTATCTAATAGTGTATGCAATTTTTGAACCCCATTTCCACTCCCCATCCTATCATACCAACCATATTGATCATATTCCTCATTCACATATTATATCCCATCATCAAAATCATGACATACTCCCATCCATACCATGTCTCAAATCCCTAGGTAGCATTGTTCCTTATAAGGTTTATAAAGACACCTGGTCACAATGTTTAGAGGATGGTAAATCAAGAGTCAAAAAGGCCACCAAGACATCCATCACATGATTCTAGCATCACATATATCCAAAATAGGTTTTTGTTGAAGATAAAAATAATATCTACATCTTACATCTTGTACCCATATCTAATAAATTGATATGCCATAAAAAAATTCAAAAAAAAAAAAACATTCATCTAATGGTGAAAATTAGTCTTTTAGCACCTTGGGCAAGTACCATGATGAAAATTAGTTTTAGATATTATGCTAAAATAATCTATTATTCGCATTATACCTCAACACTTGGGGGAAAAATACATCCTACTTGTCACATCCCTTATCCATTTTATTCATTGATCTATTACTCCTACCCATCGTCTACCATAATATTGTTCATCTTATATCCCATTCCTTCCCATCTTGACCCTTTGTAAAGAAGTAGAATGTGCCTTTAGTAATGTTCTTGACCCATCTTGGCATATCCTCTAATGGACATTTAGGCAACTAAACATCTAGTTCCTTCTTAATGTGGTCATTAGTGATCCTTAATCCATTCTTCCTTGGTCCTCATCCCCTTTTCCACATCACCCTCATCCTTTTAACATCTCATCCATCATTCCATTCATATTCTTCATAGTTTTTAGTCTTATTATTCCATTTAGTAACCCCCCTTTGAATAGTGTATATACATATTCCAAAAATCCCTAAAAATTGAAATATTCCAAAAACCCTAAAAATCATAAAAGTTGAAAAGCCAAAAATAGTCCATGATGTCTTGTCTTATTCCAAAACCCCTAGTCTCATACATCTCCATCACATCATAACATTCATCTTACTATCCTAAACCACATCTAATATTCATCCCATATATCCCATTATCCATATCACCATCCTAAATAGAAATCTAATATTCATCTCCTCTTTTTCCAATCATCATCCTTGGACACTATACTTTGTCTTGGAACCAGATCCTAATGGTCACCAATCCATATCTTCCTCATCATCCATTTTGACTATGTATTATCAAAATATACAACTTTGTTAAATAATTTAGTCTAGCACCCATCACTTCTTTATCATTGCCTCTTCATACCTAACACCCATCCAATCACTATTTTGATAGTGTGAAAGGTATTTGATACCATCATCTCCTAATCCTCTTGCTAGATTAGACTCTTGTAAGGTTTTGTATTTCTATAACCCTTGGTCATTTTAATCACCTCTTTTGGCCACTCTTAGGTTTGATTCCTAGACCCAAATAGTGTCCAAAACTTCATCCTCAATCATCACACCTCACCATTTATACACCCCTATTATCCAAGCCCTTATCTTGATCAAAGTCATCCTATCCAAATCCAAGTCTATCCTAAGTCCATAATCACATCATGACCATCTTAGTTCAGTACATTACCCAATCACTCATCCAATCATTACACAAGACACAATGGAACTACATGTAAATACTAATGTGTGTTACTTGTATGCTTTGTGTCATTTGGCTTATTTTCATGTATTTTATCATGTAAATATTTTTTTCCTTTATGTTTTGAGTTTGTGTTTCATCATGTCTCTTTTTTTTCTATTGGGAAATGAATGAGGATGTTATGAATTCATCAAACCTATAATAATGCTTATAAGTGCCCTTGAGGATGCATAGTTCACTACTTGCCCATTTTATGCACTTTGGCACCATGTCCTCTTGGTCATGTTTATATTATGGGTCAAACTACCAGGTTATATGTTTATTATATTACTTAGACTATGATGAGATTTATGATATTTTTGATGGCTCGATCATCCACACCCTTCTCATATACTAATTGTGTATTCACCCTTATTCCCATCACTAATCCTCACAGTCTATCTAATTAACATCCAATATTTTATCCTCATTTGAGTCATATATTTTAGTCACTAACATCATCCTTTAATCACTGATCATCATCATCATCATCACCATCATCATCATCATCATCATCATCATCATCATCATCATCATCATCATCTTCTTCTTCTTCTTCTTCTTCTTCTTCTTCTTCTTCTACTCCATCAATTATCCTTTATCCCCAAGTTAGAACTACATTATCCTAAGGTCTTTTTAGACTATGTAGGCAACACTTAGCCACTTTTAAGTGTCCAAGGATAGCTCAACCACTTTCACCTCTTTCCCCAATCATCTTCTAGCCTTACATTAGTCAAATCTTTGAGCTATAATATCAATCATTCATCAATCGATTGATCAATCACCATCCTCATATGAATTTGATTAATTTTACCTACTCAAAACTAATATTGACCTCAACTGTCATATCTCCCTTTTATTCTAATTTAAATTATAACTAATCTTAATCTCATTTGCTGGATCAAATGTGTATGTTAATTTAACTTCTAACAAGTCTAACCCTATTTTCTAGACATCCCTTGTCTCATTCATCATATACTAATTTAAATAATTTACAACCATCAAATGCATTTATAATTTTAAAAAAATTCAACCCATTTTACTTATGTTTGAATGCATTGTAATCCATTATCACCTTGAAAGTGATCATACACGGAAAGTGTTCATCTATTAAGTGATATAATTATAGATTAAATAAAAACTTATTAAAATAAATTAATAATATGCTAAATATGATTATTGTTGTGGTCAACACACCCCATTTTTAATAAAATAAAATAAAAACTATTTATCCTTAAAATTCCTATGTTTAGTCCCCCATCGAGACATAAATTAACCCTAGAAATCCAAACATAGTAAAACTTAAATTCTATTATAGACTTTTTATTTTATGAATTTTGGCTTAAAATATGGGAATTAATTAATTAAAATGTCATTTTACATTTTAATATGATTTATTTAACTAATTAAACTATTTTTTCCCATGTTTATAAGGGTTGCTTATAAGTCATATCTAATTTATAAGTTACCCCTGGATTGATAGGTGTCATTTATTCATCAAAAGCTTGTATATTATGAATATTTATTTGATATATAAATATTTAAATATATTCATTATCTCGATTGAACACAATCATTGCACACATCATATATTCATTATATCAAGAGAAATAGTTCACTACTAAAAGTCTTGCAAAATTGAGACAAACTGATCACATGAGATCATACCAAGTTTCACCATATCAGTTCATCTCAAGTCTTTGATGAAAAAAACTAAGTTATTAAAATAAGTGATAGACCAACCAAGATATATTAATACATGTGTCCACATCTCACCTTGTTGTAGCTTTCAACTTATATTCATAAGTCATGAAAACTAGAGACTGACTAACTAAGAAATATAATGCCATGTATCATCATCTAGCTTTGTCACATAATTCAACCCAAAGGACAAAATACATAGATGAAGACCAAGAAACATAGAGACCTATAATTGTACTTATCATGACTATACTCCTCTCTATGACTACACTTCTTCTCATATGTAGATTATCAACCTTGATTATCCTACTTAAATACATTTTACACTTACATGGACCCTTTAAACATAATATATCTATCTTCTAGACATCCATGGTCCCTCATTGCCCTTTTTCATACTAACATGCCCTCCAAATACCTCATGGGGCCCTTTAAAGTCCTGTTGACCACCTAGGGTGATAGTTTGACTTAGGTCATGGATTAAGGAGGAAACCCATAGCCTAGGCCACATATTTCCTTCAGAAAATCCATAGCCTAGGTTATATCCTAGGCAAAACATGGAGAAAAGGGGTCAGTTTGGTCCCAATGGCTAAAAATAGTCAATTTTTGGCCTTTATCAGATTAGGGTTACCTTATATGATGGTTAATTATTAATTTTCCTCTCTCTCTCTCTTGCATTTTTGATCTAATATTCTCTATTTATCATCACTCTCAAATATTGGTTCCTTCTTATACCTCACCTGATTCATTCTTGGCATACTTAGCTTTCATTATGATAAGGGATGTCATACTACTCTACAGTTCATTTTAATGATTCACGTTACTCTCTATAGTATTATTGAAGATTTTTGGTTGCTCCTAGATTCCTAAAGACTCCATTACACCTATTATTTTACTCCATACATTGTCTCTGTCATAGTTGGTAACTTTTCCTTCACCTCCTCCACTACTTTTGGCTCTTGGTTTGGACTCAACTCATACATAGCTTGATCCTCCTCCTTCATTACTTCCAAGCTTGGATAATCAGTTGGTATAAATTATGCACAATACTTTTGATTTTTATATGAGGGTAATTTTCTATGAAAATTGAAATTTATATTTGTTTGTAGTAGTGTAAATACTAGGTTTTGATTGTTTAGTGATTTAGCTTATTTAGGGCATTATCTAGGATAGACTATGAAGTCTTTGAATTTGTATATGGTTAATAATATCCTTCATTAATTGAAAATTCTTCCATTACATGTCATTATTTATTTATAAACTTTTCTCATTGCATAGTAGAGGCTAAATTGCTCAAAATAGTCTATATATTTGCATAAACAATCTCCTCTTTTACTAAACCAAAAAGTTGCATATTAGGAAATAATAGTGTTGAGAATAAAGAATTAGCTTGGGATTAGATTAGGAATTATATTTCACCATTGCTTGAAAACATATTTTCTTCCTAAAACATCTTTCATTCATCCTGAAAGGGCCTTTCCTTCTAAGTTTATGCATCATTTGATAGCTCTCGTTAGTTAGCATTATCATTTTTGCAATTTGTATGCAAGTAGATTTCTAGTTTTATCTACTCAATTTACTATTGTTATACCCATTACAAATAACTTCATACTTTGTGTGATTTATCACACTAGCCCTAACCTAGTTTATGAGTCTTTCTATAGCTTGGTGCAAGCTGATAAACTAGATAACCTTTATAGATCTCTAGTAGTCCATAAAAAACCTGAGTCTTTTAGCCTTCTAGGTGTTTGTTTAAATACCTTGTGTACCCCCTACCAGACACTAGTGGTTACATTCATATTCTTAAATATACATTTTGGCATACCCAATGGGACCTCACATTTGGTCTCATGATATTTATATCCCATTTAGGACTCTCTTAACCAACTCCCCTCTATTAGTTGTTAAGATTTACTTTCATTTATGTTTTATCTCTCATCTTGGTTGTTTTATCTTTCTTTGGTTTTGTGTTCTTATCCTTATTTATTTGCCATCTTTTTACCTTTTTGATTTTCTCTTATGTTGATCTTTGTTCATTGTATCCATGGCTAACCTCCCACCCTTAGGACACCAATCTCATCAGATTCATGGCCTTATCCCTAAGCTCACTCATGAGTAGGCTAGGACTGAAATGGAATGTCATATACAATATAGGACCTCAGAGGTTCACTCTACCCAACATAGTGACCTAATCCCTCTCATGTTTTGTATGGAATAAGATTGGCAAATATATAACCAACAAACTTGGCCTCTTTTTCACCAGTCTAAGATTCATTCATCTAAGGATCTTTACCCTTAACCTTATGCCATGATTCATTCACCCATTTGAGGTGATGAGGACCCCTATGGATAACTGAGGCTTGATGAGCTATGTGAAATCATTGATGATTAATTTATATGACTTCAAGTGAATGAAGTGAACCCCTCTCCTCCTAAGAGTAGGTAGTGTGATTCTTCTAGAGATAGAGATCGCACCCACTCTATTTTGAGTGTCTCAACTAGTTCTTGTGTGAGTTCCCCACCTCTTTCTTGGTAAAAGACTCTATATAAAGAATCCCCTCATGTCCATGTTTTGGGACATAGGCAATCAAAATAAATGAGGCATCTACATCATGTGGATTCTTCCCATCCTCCTACTCCATCCTTTAGAGTCTCAAATGAGAATTTTGATTTTGATCACCACTTACAGGCTAGAGATCTATGGGATGCTTATCTCAAACATAAATACCCTCATGTTGAACCTTATTTTATGGCACATGGTCAGCATCATGGAAACGTAGGTTACCACAATCATTTTCATAAGCATGCCACATAATCCCATCATCCATGTAGGGAACAATACCTTTCTCATGGTCATTCCCTACCCTATGGTAGGGATGATTTCTAGCATGCATGTCTCCCATACTAGGAGATTCCTTAGCATCATCTCTTTCATAATCAAAGTTTTGATGAGGCCTATTATCATAAGCAACATCATAACCTCCATGAGCCTCCTCCTAAATTTCATCACCAACTTGTTATCAATCGTGCCTATGAGTATATCCATAGGAATCTTCTAGCCCCTTGGGTACATGTTATTCACGTTCCTAATCCTATCCTTGAATTTCCTAAGTATAATGGGACTCGATATGCTAGTCTCATGGATAATATCATGGAATTTATGACGGCATGTATGGATTGGGAATAGGATGAAAGAATTATGTTAAAACTCTTTACTCATTCTCTATGATCCAAAACTCTCATTTAGTTTAAGAATCTACCTCCAAATTTTATTTCTAGTTTATAAATTCTCCTAGATGACTTCCTCAAGTACTTTAATATACATAGACCATTTAAACTTAGTATCCAATCACTTACCTCCATGACATAGGCTAAAGGTGAGTCAAACTTTGATTTTATGCATAGGTGGTGCTCAACCATCCATACATGTAGAACAAGGTTCTCAGATGATCAACTTTATGACATGTTCATGTGAGCATTAAGGTAGGAGGTTAACCTTGTGGTCCTCAAGTGTGATCTCACCTTGTATGATAAATATGTTAATGAGTGTCTAAATATTGAAGTCTTTTAGATGCGTGTGGGCATGCACCCTATGCCAACCCAATAGTCATCCTCTTCACATGATCATAAATATAATGCAACCATTGATGGTGTCACTAATTCTCCTCTTAACAAGAAGGATAAGAAGGATAACCATGAGTTAAATGCTCTGAGTAAGAAGCTAGATGAAAATAAGGCCTTAGAATCAAGAAAAACAAAACCATAGACAATGTTTCCTTATGACCCAACCAAGTTTCTCAACTTTCATCATATAAAGAGCCATAATGATGTAAATTATGCTTACCAAAAGTTTGGTTCACCATCCTTGCCTCTACCTCAGAGTTCTCCACTTGAAAAATCCAATCATAAATTGAATGTGTTTAAGTAGCCTCTACCTAACCATGATAAGGAGAAGAAGAAGAAAAAAATAATAATAAGTCCAAGGCTAGGGCTCCTCATTCCCCTTCTTACTCTTCTGATTCCTCTTCCTCGGCTAACCCAAGAGGGAATACCAAGCATGAGAGTAACAAGGTTGTTACTACTATTGACATAGCCTTTACTAGGTATGAGTGCTTTTATGAACATGCACTCAGGTCAAGTTACCAAATCTATTAGAGATAATAATTATTTTGGGCCTCCTTCCCAACACACAACTATAGGGAACCCCAAATTCAAAATTGACTTTTAGTGAGATAGTGTCCTTACTCTATCATAGAGGTGTTACATAGCCTCTTAGCTAAGATCTCAATTTGGGACCTTCTTCACCTTTACCCTAAGAAAAGGGGTCTCATCTTTGATGAGCTTGGTATCTCTCATGAGAGCCCATTTTAGGATGATGTCAAAATTTTGTTTAACTTTGAAATTTATAATCACCCTCATCCTCCCATGTTATCTTTCAACCCTGCCTCTTTACCACACACTTTGGTTATTAAAAAGAGAGCTCAATTCCCCTTCTACATTAATACCTCCATCAATTATTCTCACATAAAGAGATGCATCACTAACAAAGGCACTCCATTAAATATCATGTACCTACATGTATTCAATGAGATTCAAATTAGTTAAAAGAATCTCTTTGATTCTCACCATAACTATTTTTGTTTCAATAATGACACGGTTACACTAGTGGGAAAGATGAAGCTCTAGGTCAAGTTTGGAACAAAGATAGTCAGGATTGAGTTTTGTGTGTTGGACTTAGATCTCTCATAAAATAGGATTCTTGGTCATCCTTGGACTACTGCCATGTAAGCCATCACATCGACCACATTTTACATGGTTTAATTCATGCATGAAGGTGAGGTTAATACTATGGAGGCTATCCTAGATCTCTGGGAATTGATTTACATAAATATAAATCCTTTATATGATGCTTTGGATGTCTTCTCATGGGGCTCTATGGAATCCCACATGCCCCCTACTTCTGAGTCTCAATTTTTTAAGGATTAACATTGTGATCTAGCTAAGTATCGATCAATGTTCACACTTTTAGAGTTTGGCATGTGTCAACCAACTCCCTCTATGGATCCATGACACTATGTTTACTCTTCCATTCTTAGATACCTCTTTCAAGATGTTTCCTTGAATGTTGAGCTTCCCTTTACATCACACTTCTGCAATCAGAGTATCATCTCTCTCAATGCATCTCTTGTAGAGGCTACTAGAGTAGTTAAGTTCAATCTCAAGTGTTATTTAATTCATGTTATGGCACTCAACCTGTTCAAGGATAGAAAGACATACATCAATCTCATAAGATCCTACCAATGTTTATTTTAGCAACAAATTTTTGGTAATTCATGAATATTCCATTTTTAGGATTTTGGTTTTGATAAATTTTTAGGGTAACCAAATGGGTCCAAATCACCAAAATTTTAGGGATATATATATATATGTGTGTGTGTGTGTGTGTATGTATATATATATATATATATATATATATATGTATCTATATATATATATATATATATATATGTATATGTATATATATATATATGTATATGTATATATATATATATATATGTATATATATATATGTATATATATATATATGTATATATATATATATATGGGGTTAGATCGCCAACCCTTTATAGTAGTAAATAACTTTACACTTAAATTCACTAGATATATATAGTATATACCTTGAAGCTAAGATACCAACCAAGGTAAAAAGAAGAACCAAATACAAAGGAGCACAAAACTAAATGACAATATTGAATAAAGAAAACAAATGATAGTGCCAAATAACAAGCTCAATAGAGACCACATCATTAAATGATAATGCCAAATGCTATAGTAAAATGATAGGTCCAAATGACAAAGATGATTGGTAGGTTCATTTAGTTGTGTTTTTTAGCTATGTCATTTGGCTGTGTCATTTGGATCTATCATTTAGCTCTTGTCATTTTGTTGTGTTATTCAGATCTATCATTCATATTTGCTATTTGTCCATATCATTTATCTCTATTATTCATCTATGTCTCTCAATAGTGTTATTTGGCTACATCATTAGGCTATGTCATTCATTTATACCATTTATCTAGGTCATTCAGCTCTATTATTTAGATGGGTTGTTTGGATGTGTTAGTGGAATGGGATGTCATGATTAATTTTTTACCATAATCTATAGATATAATCATTTGTAATTCTCTGATATGAAGGTTATGGACCCTGAAGTCAATTTCTATAACCTCATTATGGATGAAAAGGCCCATTTTATTCACCAAAAGTGATGATTAATGGTAGTTGAATTCTCCCAGTTAGTCAAGGTAGAGATCAAAAATCTTATTTAAGTTCATTTCATCACCACTATTTGATACCCATGATGGGTTTCCAACATCACCTCCATTCTCAAAAATAATGGATCCATTCACATCTACATCAACTTTCAAAATCTCAACTTGACTTGTCCAAAGGATAATTTTTGCACTCCTTTGATCAAAAAAATTATGGACTCCAAAGTTAGTTTTGAGATCATGTCCCTAATGGATGGATTCTTGAAGTAAAACAAAATATAAATTTCACCCAAATACCAACATAAGATAACATTCACTACCACATCCCTTATGCCATCATGCCTTTCGGTTTGAATAATACCAAGGCCATGTATCAGCATGCTATGACCCACATTTTTCATGACCTCATCCATAATATTGTGGATTGATATGCCAGTGACCTCCTTATCAAATTTGATAAGTAGGATGAGCATATGTGAGACCTTAGGATCATCTTTGAGCATCTCAAGGAGTATCACATTAGCCTTAACCTCAAGAAGTGTAATTTTAGTGTCTCTAATAGAAAGCTTCTTGAATTCCTCATTTTATAGTAAGGCATCAAGGTGGATCCCAAGAATATAAAAGTGATCCTTGAGATACCTATTTTCACTTGGATTTTCACCCTTTGAGGAGATGTCTCAGCTTTCCTCATCCAAGTGGCACAATTGAAACACCTCTAGGCTATGAGTAGCCTAAGAATGATGTGAATCTCTATATAGAGTTATATCCCCTGATATACCACTTTTAGATCACTAATAAAACTATGATTGAAAGGAAAAGGGAGATAAAAATTAAATTAAAATATCCTAAAGGTGGTGATACATCAAATTAATTGATAACTACCAACCAACTGCATGTCACACATGAGACCAAGAGACTAACTAGGCATACACTTCTCTAATATGAATCTTCTCAAAATAATATTTCATTATGAGGTTATGATGAATGTTTAGTCTATGAGGACTATAAAAGAGTCCTATAATTTCACTATTTAATAAAATAACTCACTCAACCTTGACACTTCATGTAACAATTCACATGACCTATAAGAATAAGCTTTCAAGCTACAAATATGTGAGAGAATGAACAATGCTAAGGAAATAATCGTCATCACTAATAAATATAAATAATTCAAGTAAAAAAACTATGAATATTCATATATTAGGTAAAATTATTATTCTTTATTTATCCATGGTATGCAAATGAGTAGGTCTTCACCATACTCAGGTGGAGTATTTTTTACAAAGGCCAAAATGGCTAGTTCTTATAGAACTTGAGAGAGATTAGAGAATAAATGAGTATAAAGGTCAAAATTAAAAGTTTAAATATGAGAAAAAATGTTACATGTGTATGGGAAGATAATTTTAAACTGATCATTAAAATTTAGAAAGTACAAGTGTCAATCCAAGGCATGAAACTCTTGAAATGTGGCACGAAATTCCTTTTGCCAGCTCAAAAAATTATCTTCATAATTCATGCCTTTTGGAACATCCAAAAAATTAATAGGGATATGAATAATGGTTGGAATGATATGGAATGGTTGCATACATGTTTCTCCATTCATTGGATTAATTCTTAATCACCTGGATTCCTCTAAAAGTGAGCCTTCATTGCCTACAGTCAAAGAAACTCCTATTTCAAACACCTTGCACACTTGGATTAAAAAATGGATTAATTTTATCATGTAAATCCATAAAATGTAGTGGATGACACTTGGTAATACATTTCATGGCCCTATATTTCTTAGGTACACATTAAATAGGCTCACACTTAAAGTTTTCACACTTCTCACCATCTTGTTTACTTTGCCAGCTTTGATTGGTTGAGATGAAGCTATTGATAGACATAGTTAGGAGTTTTTATGAAGCATTAATTGAATATAAAGAATTATAATAATTATCTATATTCCTCCCAAAGTTTATTTCATCCCTTGAAAGTCCCTATAACCTATAAAATGCATAAAACAATCAAAGGAAATATTTCTATACCCTATCCATATAGATAGGGAACACGTAAATTGGATTTAAATTACCTCTAGAGAGTATTTGAAGTATCAAATACTTTCCCAAACAATTGTATTCCATTTAGATACATCTCATTCCTTATTTTCCTATTCAAGTCCTTATTTAGGGTTTGAAAGGGTTTTGAGTTATTTTCACTCTTAAGCTTTGTTCATAACGATAGGATGTTATAATTTAAAAAAATTACACAATAATTTCTTTAAATACCCATATAAACTTACCCAAACTCCTTATATCCCCATGCACAACCTCCAAAAATATGTGAGCATCTAAAGTTGCTTACCTAAGGCCTTCCTTCCATTTACATAGGCCTAATGTTGTCCTTGAGCCAAAAGATGGATTCTTTGAGATTCCTATCAAAGTTGAAAGATTTAAAACATCTTAAATTACCATATAAACATTACACAATACATTTTAATGCTTACTTAAGGCTAGAATTTAAATTGAGCTCCCATTTGGATTCTAGGCCTAACCATGCCTAACAGGTCTACTTACATACTTGAGGGTTTAGAGCACACTATGGAGTTTCATCCATAAGTGAGATATTTTTAATTTTTTCCCTTGTTATTTTAAATCAAAAAACTTCTTTTCAATGTCCAATCAACTTCTGGTTCACCCTTTCATTCTCATTCCCCAAGACTGTAGTATTTACAACCTAGGGAAGTACCATCTATCTGAGACAAAATAAAGGGTACTTCCCTTATTTTACTAGAAAAATTGAATGTTTTAAGGGTTTTTCCAAGTTATGGATACCATACACATGAAATTTTTTCCCTTTATTAGATATATAAACCCCTAACTCCTTCAAATTCCAAGATAAACTATGAGGGAGGCAGACTGAATATGCAAGGTTCAAGATGTAGACTATATGATGCATCTTCAGAGGTTTCTCTCTATTTGTCTTCAATTATTAAGGGTATATTTAGGTCATTAACATAATTATAAAGGTTTTGTAAGTTTTTCCATCACTTCAACTTCCTATGCCTTTTCTCACACCTTGACTAGTCAAAACTTTGTGTAGTTTTCCTAACTATATTTCTTAGTCTGGACGGACACTTGTAGGTTATTTTACATGTTTTAAGCCTAAGAAAATTTATAAAAATTCCTTAGATTCCATTATGGTCATTAGGTATTTTTTTTAACCAATATTTTAATCTTGACTATCCTATAACATCATTTAAACACCTTATTTCAGTTTATTATTTGCCTATAGTCAACTAAAGTTAATTGTGTTGGAGCCATTTCGACCCTATAGGTGTGAATTAACATTATAAAATGTAACATGTTATTTTAAATATCCTATAAGGTATGTGGGAATCATTTTACATCAACTAAATTTGATGTATCTATGATTAATCTCGTGTTATGTATAGTGTGGGAGTTTGACCCTTGGATGAAGGTGAATGGTCTATAGGTAAGGCACCTGTAGGTGTTTATGAGGAAAAAACCATGCCTCTAAACTGTGTTTGATTAATTTAAGAGAATTTATATCTTCATCAAATTATTAGGACCACTCAAACCTAGATATATTCCTTTATTATCACCTTGAAATGTTAAGGTCACTTTACATCTCCAAACCCTGTAGATATTACTACCTGAATTATTGTATGGATTATTTAAGTTTTAGTCATAAAAATCCACCAAAATTATTAACAACCTTGCTAAATTACCTTACCAAAATGACTCAGGCCTCTATTTTATGCTTTTGGGATTTGATCCTTAAACATAGTCATTGAATCTATGAAGGCAATATCCCATATTTCCTACCAATATACCATTATAAATATGTTTTAAATTATATAATTAACATACCAAGACTCCAAGGACTGGTTCCATCACTTGTTTCAATGCGTCAAAATGACTGTTTAGCTCTCTGTTAGCACCACCTATAGGTGAATACTGTCATGTGTATAGACAGTGAAGATGAAGATGGACAATGTACATTACATTTGAGCTTAAATGGGTTATAAGCCTATATAAATAAATTTAAACACATTATTCACACTCTAAAATATCTAAAACAAGTGTTAATACTCCCTTTTCAACATGACATTCTCAATGAGAGCACCTGTAGATGCATTTTGAACTATATGTAGGTAGTAAGTGATGTTAGTATGAGCATTGATATCATGAATTTTTCCTTATGAATAACTCCATTCTCTTCCAAAGTTATCAAATTATATATGATGTTATCAATATTTTAAGGCAAGATTCCACACCTCATTTCAACATTTTAAACCTTGTTTAGGCACCTTAGGTCAATGTTTAAGGTAGAATGTGTGTATATGTTGTATTTTTCTGCCACAGTTCATTTATACACTATTTTAAGGATCAAATGTATTTTTTACCACTTCTAAATACATTTCAAACATCTTGAGACGTCCACAAAACCTCTATGAACATACTAAATAGGTTTACACACGTGATTCAATATGGCTAAAAGTGAAATTAGGTAAAGAGCTACCTAAGTATGATAATGGATTGAATGTTTGATCACAACATAGAGTTGTGAGAAAAAATATGGAAGGGGGGTAGTAATTATGCAATTTATAGATGGGTAACATCATATCCCATTCACATGAGACCCTTACATAGAATACAACCTCCTACAAGTAGTGAACTTGACTGCCATTCCACCTGGAACATCAACTTGTAAACTAAACTAATTAACCCATGGGATATTTTCCAAATATGAAAATTATCATGTAAATCATGAGAGGAAAGAGTCAAAATCATATTTAATGAATTTAAATAGTTGTATTTTATGGACTTCTCCAAACCAAAGCAAAACCATCTGAAAACTTGAGGGCCATTCTTGCTTGCCAAGCCTTGTGGAAGAAGAGAGAAATGATTTTCTTAGTTTCTTGGAGCTTATAATAAAAATAATAAATGGAACAAGTGTGTGGAGGATAAAATTACACTCTTAAAGTGCCATCAACTATAGTAGGCCATACAAGTCTGTACACCTTAAGAAAACTCCCCCTTTTCCAAGAAAACTACTCTTTCTTTTGAAAAACCTACTACTTTTCAATTATAAATGGTTACTTAAGACTTCCTAGGACATATGGGGCATAAAATAACCTTTTTAAACCTTCACATTTCCAAAGGAAGTTGTACAACTCATTTAATGCTCTATATTGACCCCCAAAATGACTTTTAGGACTAAAAATATTATGACCAAGGCTAGATACACATAAAATAATACCAAATGAGCTATGTCATACTTTATGAAATTATAATAGGCCACTAAAAATATCTAAATATCAATTTTTTACCTATAGGGGTCCTATTTTAACATATAGGGTCAAATTTGGTCAACAAAATGGTGACTCATAGGGGTAGTATGCCTGCTATACTAAAGATCAATAGCCTTATTCTATCTATGGGCTTAGGGAGTCATCTAAAGTTTTAAACAAAACAAGAAGACCTAACACTTGAAAACAAGGCTTTGATGAAGACAATATAACTAATTACCTCAATCACATAAAACAAAGGACACGCACAAAGCAAAGCAAACACACTAATAAGACACACATGTGTGCTTAAAGTACTTAGGGAAAATGGAAAATAAAAAAATATACACAGCTATAAATTAAGCACACTTCCTTTCTAGGATCAAAAGGAAATTTCCTTAAATATTCTTCTACATGAGATGAATCATAGTGCCAAGCATGTTCCTCCTTGGATTATATGCTTGATAGATCAAACCTATCCTTGGCACTTCACTTGATCTACTCTCAAGTAACTCATCCTTAAATAGGTCTCCAATGTAAATGTATTCCTCTTGAATTTGTACATACACCTAATACTACTACCAACTCTTCATCCCATGATTAACTTGTATATTCTTGGTAGGCATGGCTTTAAGAGGAGTAATTTCTTATTCCTTGGAAGATTGAGGCCAATAGAAGCTTGTTCTATCCTTTAAAAGTTGATGTGTTTCTTCCAACTAGTTTAGAGGATGATAACCTATTTTAATTATTTCAAACATATCATCATGGTATGCATATGCCTATTGAAAGGACAAATTTGAAAAGTTGATTTTTATTTGCATACCCACTCAAGTGTCAATGTTTCCTTCTCTTTTTTGACTAGATTATAGCCTCTTTGAAGAGGAGTATAACCTATTATAATGATTGGAAACAAGCCATACCAAGGTTGATTATAGACTTTTTCTTAGACATCTATGATATCTTGGATAGTGATGGAAGAACCAATGATGATTTCTTCTTCTTTGACACAAGGAAGACATTCTTCAATATCAACACAATTAGAAGATTCAACATAATAAATCACCTCATCTTTAGAATTTAGAACATCTTGAGGGCTCTCAAGTTGTATCTCAATTGTTATAACCTAACTTTTCTTCTCAAGGACTACAAGATCCTCAATTTCTTTCTCCTTCTTGGTGATGCCAATGTTAGGCATTTTGTAATCAGGTGACCTAACCTAATGAGGTTACCAAGGATATAAGTTTTATTTAATCAAGAGTTCTAAATTATCATCAAATAAATGCTACTCTTTAGGTTCTCACACCATAGGTCTATTAAGGTAAAGGGTGATATGATGAGGACAAGATGAAATAGTTAGTGGGGGTGGAACATAAAACTCAACATCAAATTGAGAATGAAATATAGGGGATCCTTTTAGGAGTTCTTGAGGAAGGGGAGGTAAACTTTGAGCCAAAATAGCTTGGTTTTATTCCTTCCATTTTAAAATCACTTCATTGAAATTTTATTGATCTTAAGCACTCTCTTTAGGAAGGTTAGATGGGATGTGTTTATGAATAGGATCTTATTTTGGCTCTAAACTTTCAATCACACCTTGACTCAACAATTTCATTCTCAAATCTAACTATTCAGTTTTCTTAGATAGGTTCTCTTGGAAAAGTATCTCTTGAAGTTGATATTCATCTTCATGAGGATAAGGAGTACACGTGGGCTGATATGTAAAACAAGAGGTCTCTTAAGGAAGGGTGGGAGGGGATTGCATAGGATCAAGCTCTTTCTCAACTTTAAACTCTTTATCTAGGATTTTATCCCCTTTCTTTTCCCATTATTTCACTACCTTATTCCAACTTAGGATGTTAATATTAGGGGTCTTTTTTTGAGTAAGTGATGCAATTTGAGGAGTGGATGAAGTTTTCAAGAAACTTGGGATCTCCTTAATCTTGGATTCTCCACTTTATCTCCAACTTGGGATTTCATATTTAGAAGTCTCTACTTGAGATGGGAATGTAATGGGAGAGGTACATTAGGGCTTATATTCCACTTCCTTTAATGATAATATGGAATAATTCATCTACTTACTGGCTAACTCAATTTATATATCAAGGTTTTCTTCAAAAATAAAGTTTGTCTTTCCAACTCTCTCTTCTAGCTGATTGGAAAAAAGATGACTTTGATAATCTTGATTGGGTTCATGAGTAAGGGTCAAGTATAATTGATATAAATCTTATGGAGGTGGATATGAGGGCTAATATATTTGGTGAGGTTGTTCCTCATGAATTCTTAGATTATTTTCAAAGGATAAAACTAGGCCACTCACATCTAGCATCTCACTTGTGAGCCTTTGCCAATTTGCTCTTTCAATAGGTGCCCACTCTCTTTTAACAATCTCTAATGCATATCTCTTATTATTAATGAGATGAATAGGAAAATCTTGAGCATGTAACCTTTGTGTGTCAATATCTATCATGTACCTCTCATATCCCAATAGATTTTTCTTGAAATTTGAAATGGACTGATTTGAGAAGTGACTAGGTTGACTAGGAGGAGTAAGCTATTGAGAAGGTTGGTTATAGGACTGATATAACTCATGACAAGGTTGATAAGGATCATATTAAAGTTAGTAAGGATCATGACAAGGCTGAAAAGAATCATACAAAGGTTGATGGGGAATACCATAAGTTTGAGATATCTCACCAACTTGTGTAAAATAATACTCAACCTGAAAAGTAGCCATGGAATTTCACTAGGAAGTAAGAACACAAATAAAAATTAACAATCATCTTTAAAAGGAAAACCTAGGCTACTTGACTAGCTGATGTAAGTTTAGAGTCACCATTGATTCTTGGAGAGATGCCTTCAAAGGTTGATGTGTTTAAATACATCACCAAAAATCTTTTAAATTCTTAGATAATGAGTCTAATCAAGCATGAAAAAAACTATTATCACTTGGATTTACACCCTTTGAGGATATTTCTTAGCTCTCCTCATCCAAGTGGAATAATTGAAACACCTCTAAGCCATGGATAGCCTAAGAATGAGGTGAATCTCTAGATAGGGATATCTCCCTTGATGTAGCACTTTTAGATCACTACTAAACCTATTATTGCAAGGAAATAGAGATAAAATTGAAAGTAAACTATCCTAAAGGTGATTATACACCAAATTAATTGATAAATACCAACCAGCTACATGTCACATATGAGACCAAGAGATAACTAGGCATACACTTCTCTTATTTGAATATTCTCACATCAAAGTTTGATTATGAGGTTTTGATGAATGTTTAGGCTATGAAGACTAGACAAGAGGCATATAATGGCACTATTGAATTAAATAACTCAATCAACCTTGACACTTCATAGAATACTTCACATGACTTGCAAGAAGAAGTTTTCAAGCTACAAATAGGTGAGAGAATGAGATAATAATGATAAGGAAACAATATTCATCATTATGAAAGATCAATAATTCAAGTTAACACACTATGAATAGTCATAGAGAAGGTAAAATTAGTATTCTTTATTAATCCATGGTATGCAAATGAGTAGGTCTTCACCATACTTAGGTGGAACATGTTTTACAAAGGCTAAAATGGCTAGTTCTTATAGAAATTGATAGAGAGAAGATAAGAAATAAGTTTAAAGGTCACAAAGAAAAGTATAGAGTTGAGAATTAGAGTTAAATATGCATTAGAATATAATGGGAAACTTATCTTGCAAATTCATAAAGTATAAGTGTCAATCCAAGGAATGAAACTCTTGAAATGTGGCATGAAATTCCTTTTTCTATCTCAAAAAACTATCTTCATTATTCACCCCTTTTGGAATGTCCCAAAATATACTAGGTATAGATATAATTATTGGAATTAGAGGTAAGGGTTTTAGACATGATTTTCCATGCATTTACTTCATTCCTAATCCCCTGGATTCCTTTAAAAGTGAGCTATCACTGGCTATAGTAAAAAAACTCATCTTTCACACACCTTGCACACTTGGCTTCCAAAATGGATTTAGTTTCTCATGAAAATCCATACAATGGATTTAATGAAACTTGGTAAGACCTTCCATGTCCTTATATTTCTTAGGTACACATTAAATAGGCTCCCACCTGAAGTTTTCACACTTCTCACCACCTTGCTCACCTTCTAGCTTTGATTGGTTGAGATGAATCATAAAATTACTATAGTGAATTATAATAAGTCTATATATTACTCCTAAAGTTTATTTCATCCCTTGAAAGTCCCTAGAACCTACATAATGCACAAAATAGTCAAAGGAAGAAATTTAATACCCTATCCATACAAATAGGTAATAAATCAATTAGATGGAAATGGTCTCTAGAGAGTCCCCTATAGAATCAAATAATTTCCAAAACCATTATGATCCATTTGGATACACCTCCTTCCTTATTTTCCCAATCGGGTCCTTGTTTAGGGTTTGTAAGGGGTTTGAGTCATTTCCACTCTTAAGCTTTGTTCATAAAGATAAGACATTGGAATTGTAAACAAATTCCATAGGAATTATTTTCAAGACCCATTTCAACTTACCTAAACTCTTCATATCCCCATTCACAACCTATAAAAAGATGTGAGCATCTAAAGTTGTTTACTTGAGCCCTTCCTTCCATTTACATAGGCCTAATGTTGTCTTTGAGCTAAAATATGGATTACTTATGATTCCTCTAGAAGGTGAAAACTTTAACACATATAAAATGACCCTATAAACATTAAAAAATCCATTTTAATACTTATCTAATGCTATAATTTAATTTGACCTCCCACTTGAATCCTAGGCCTAACCATGTCTAACAACTCTAATTACATACTTGAGGTTTTAGAGCACCATATTGATTTTCATCCTTCTATGAGATGTTTTTAATGTTTTTATGGGTGGTTTACAACTCCACACACCTATTTTAAAGTTCTAATCAACTTTTGGTTCACCCTTTCATTCCCATTCCCTAAGACTATAGGGTTTATAACCTAGGGATGTACCCTCTATTTGAGATAAAATAGAAGGTACTTACCCTATTATAATATAAAAATTAAATTTTTAAAGGGATTATGAAATTTATGGATACCCTCTACAAAAAATAATTGGCCCTTGATTATATCAATAGACCCCTAACTCCTTCAAATTCCAAGACAGACTATAATGGAGGCAAACTAAATATTTAGGGTTCAAGATGTAGACTGTATGATGCATCCTCAGAGGTATCTATATATTTTTATTCCATTATTAAGGACGTATTTATTTAATTAACATCATGATAAATGTGTTAAAATTTTTTCTATCACTTTAGCCTCCTATGCCTTTTCTCACACCTTGACTAGTTAAAACAATGTGTAGTTTTCCTAACTATATTTCTTATTTTAGAGGGGCACCTGTAGCTTATTTTGAGTTTTTTAAGCCTAAGATAATATATAAAACATAATTAGATTCCCTTAGGTTCATTTTTTATATTTTTGGACCCATTGTTTTACCTTGACTAGCTTAGACCATCACTTAGAATCCTTGTTTTAGTTTACTATTTGCCTATAGTCAACTAAAGTTGACATGTTCCTTTAGATATCCTTTGAGTTATTTGGGATTAATTTTCCATAAACTAAAGTTTATTTCTATATGCTTAATCCCTTGATATGGATTTTGTGGGATTTCTACCCTTGGCTAAAGGTGAATGGTCTATAGGTAAGTCACCTATAGGTGTTTATGAGGACAAAACCCTACCTGTCAACTGTGTTTGATGAATTTTAGAGAATTGATATCTTCCTCAGCTTATTAGGACCACTCAAACATAGATATATTCCTTTATTATCACCTTTAAATGTTAAGGTCACTTTACATCTCCAAACCCTATATATATTACTGCCTAAATTTAATGCATAAAATTGTAATTTTGGGTCCTTTAACAACCGCTTTACACTAATCATTTGCCTTCAATATTTTGCATATATCTTATCTTATATGGAGGCTGAAAGGTTTAGTCTTCAATATTCACTAAAAATATTAAAAACCCTGATATATGACCGTACCAAAATGACTCAGGCCTCTATTTTGTGTTTTTGGGGATTTGATCCCTAAACATAATCACTGAATATATGAAGGCAATATCCCATCTTTACTACCAATATACCATTATAAATAGGTATAACATGATATAATTAACATGTAAATAATCCAAGGAATGGTTCCGTCACTTGTTTCAATGGTTCAAAATGCCTCTTTAGCTCTCTGTTAGCACCACTTATAGGTAGACACTGTCATGTGTATAGGCAATGAAGATCAGGATGGATAGTGTGCCTTAAATTTTGTCTCCAATGGGTTATATGCCTATATAAATACCTATAAATTCATTCTTAATACTCTAAAATATCTTAAATAAGTGTCAATACTCCCTTTTCAACATGGCATCCTCCATGAGAGCACATGTAGATGCATTTTGAATTGTATGCAGGCAGTAAGTGATGTTAGTATGATCAATGATATCATGAATTTGAACTCATGGATAATTCCATGCTCTTAAAAATGGATAAAATGATATATTATGTTATCAATATTTTGAGGCAAGATTCCACAACTCATGTCAATGCTTGAAAAATTTTGTAGGTAGATGTAGGTGCATGTTTATGGCATAATGTGTGTATATGTTGTATTTTTCTACCACAGTCCCTTTATACACTATTTGAAGAATAAAATTTATTTTTTCCAAATTATAAATACATTAAAAACATCTTGAGACATCCACTACACCTTCATCAACATACTAAACTTATTCTACACATGTGATTCAACATGGCTGCAAGTGAAATTAGGTAAAGAGTTGACTGAGTATGATAATGGACTAAAATTTTGATTAAAGCATAGAGTTATGAGACCAAAAAATTAAGGGAGGTAGTAATTATGGCATTGAGATATGGTGAACATCATATTCCATTAACATGATACCCTTTGAAAGAACATAAACTTCTGCAAGTAGTGAACTTGACTGGCATTTGACTTGGAACATCAACTTGCAAAATGAACTAATTATCCCATGATATCTTTGCAAAACATAAAACTAAGCTTGGAAATAATGAGAGGAGAGAGTCAAAATCATCTAAAATAAATCTCAGTAGTTGGATTTTATGGAATTCTCCAAACTAAAGCAAAACCATTTGAAAACTTAAGGGTCATTCTTACTTGCCAAGCTTAGTAGAAGAAGAGAGAAATGGTTTTCTCAATTTCTTGGATATTATGATCAAACAAATCACTAAATAAAGTGTGTGTAAGATCAAAGCATACTCCTAAAGTTTCATCAACTTTAGGAGGCTATACAAGTATATACACCTTAATAAAACTCTCCTTTTTCTATGAAAACTACTCTTTCTTTTGAAGAACCTACCACTTTTCAGTTATAAATAGTTACTTAAGACTTATTAAGATACATGGGGCATGAAAATACCTTTTTAAATGTTCAAATTTACAAAGGAGGCCATACAACTCATCTAATACTCTATATTGACCCCTAAAATGACTCTTAATACTAAAAAGATTATGACCAAGGCTAGATACACATAAAATCACACCAAATGAGCTATGACATACATCATGACATTATAATAGGTCCCTAAAAACATCTAAAGATAAATTTTTTACCTATATGGGTCCCAATTTGACCTATAGGGTCGAATTTGGTCAACAATACCTCCCCTACTCAATCTCATTTAGTTGTAGTCCTTGCTTAGAAGACTCAACTTCTTTAGATGTTTCATCTAGGAGTATGCACATAAATCCATACCCATCACACATATCTTATGATAAAAACCCCATTCTTGTGGTCTCCTAAAGTCCAGGTGGATTTTGAGGAATTAAAGCACATGCTTCATAACCCTCCCATCTAAATGGCACCCATTAAGGGTCATGAGTTCATCTTGTACACCTCTGTCACTAATCTTTCCATCAAGGGCATGTTGTGTCAAAAGGATGACATTAGTATAGAGAGAGATACTTACTACATTTCTCACCACACTAGTTGGCCTTGAGATCAACTACTATAGTATTGAGAGGCAATGCCTCTCCCTTGTCTTTTGCATGAAGATGTTGTGACACTACATGTTTTGCCAAACTACCAATGTGATTTTCAAATATGATCCACTCCTCTATATTCTCAAGAAGACACATCTTGATAGATGAAATACAAGGTGGATAATGTTCCTTCATGAGTTCAACCTCCATATTATTAACCAAAAGTATACAAAGGGTTTAGCTATAGCTGAACAACTCGTTGAATGTCTACTACCTAATTGTAGTACAAAATTGGTTGATGATGCCTTCCTTGATGAGATATTCTACTTGATTAGCTAGATTGAGGTATTTGAGTATGATTAGTATCAATACATTATTTTTTACCTTGAGACTCAATATTATACCATAGACACCCCAACATAGGAATGCTATTAGATATTTAAGCTCACCACTCATTATGTCATCACAGGTGGTATCTTGTTCAAGAGAGGTATTGATGGCATGTTGATGTAATGCATAGCCTACAAGGACACCTCTCTCATGTTGAAGGAGTCTCACATGAGTGTCTATGGTGGCCACTTGGGAGGGCAAACAACCACTCAACATATTATTAAGATGGGTTAATATTAGACAACTCTTATTAAGGATTCCATATAATACACTAAGAAATTCAAGATGTGCCAAGTCACCAAGTATGTTATTAATGCCCTTGTAGGCCTCTTGAATTCTATTTTATCCCTTTGGCCTTTCTTAGTTTGGGGTCTTGACTTTATCAGTGAGTTTAAACCCACCTCTTCTAATAGCCATTATTTGTTCATCATCGCTACTAAATATTTCATGAAGTGGGTTGAGAACATGAACCTTAGTGACATGTGTGGAAATATTATAGCCAAGTTTGTCTTAAACTAGCTTATTTATATGTTCAAGGTTCCCACTATAATCACAGCTAATAATGGCTTGAGATTTTGAATCCCTGAGATATATGAGCTTGCTAAATGCTTTATTTTCAATATCCATTTATCCCCCACCCATTACCCCCAAGGAAATGGGTAAGATAAATCTTCAAACAAAACTTTTAAGAAGATGCTTATCCACACTATTATCTAATCTAAGTGTAATTGGAACCTCATGCTCTATCCTAACCTTTAGGCCTACTAGATTAGCTTTTGAACAACCATGGGGGAAACCCTACATGTGCTTGTATATGGGTCTGAGGCTATTATTTATTTAAAGGTCTTAATCCCTTTGTTGTGGGTTAATATATTTGGATCCCTCTCTGAAGAACATGTTACTTGTCTCACTGAGCTTGAGAAAATATATGAGCATTGCATTGATGATCTTGAGCACATCCGTGCTTACCAATGCTATCAATGCCACCAATTAGAGAAATTGGTGTACCCATATCCATTCAACGTAGGTGATATGGTCCTCATATTTTACAAGGAGTACCATAAGAAGGGCAAACCCACACACAATTGGTTTGGCCCTTTCATATCATTGCCTTATTATATAATGGGGCCTATCATCTCTCAAATATCAAAGGTGAGCCCCTATGATAACCAATAAATGGGTTTTATCTCAGAATTTTTCAGATCTAGGGCCTGAGTAGCCCTTCACTAAAGTCACTTATGGTGGTAAGGTGAACCTTTCCCCTCTTCTCATTCTACTAACCTCTATGTCACTTGGGTATGTGTGTGTATGTGGGTTCCTTATTAGTAGTCCCTACTATCTAATCACATGTATCTAGTAATTTATATCAAATTAATCATACACATCACACAAAAAATCATATACACATGTGCTAATAATGAGAAATGATTATATATATCACAAAAAATACATGTTTTTCCTCTAGGTATATTGCATGGCTTTCTTTAAGCTTGGGATTATAGTCCCCAAAATTACCACATGCATGGATACATATACAATAACATCCTAGTTAACCTATGATTGGGATCTATCTATAGTATACCTACTCCAAGTGGATATCTTGATCTCTGTCTTTTGACTAGTCAAGCCATGGTCTTTTCTAGGGAAGTCAGTTGATCTGCCCTCTCTCTAGGTGCTTTTGCTCCTATAACCTACTCTTATGATAACTCAACCCAAAAATGATCGATCTCAGCCTCCATTATAGCTAGCTATGCCTCAGTGCATGTTTTAACTATCTTGTGATGTGTTACGACTTCTTTGTGTCATGATGATTCCACCTCTATCCATGGTATCTAGTGTCATGCTCTTTCTAGCTTGAGTGATGCTCATGTACCTACCTACCATAAGTGAGTATGTGGATCTACCCCTATTGGTAGATATGACACCCTCTCTATGAGTGGTACCACCACCACATTAAGGAATAGTTCCCTCAGTAGTAATTCCACCTAGGTCCCAATTTAGCTAGGCTAGTCTCTTATATACATAAAGAGAAAATATGTTAGTCACATGCCAGACCTTGTTAAAGGATGAGTACTAAAGATAATTACTATCTAAAAAATACATTTTTATTACCTATTTATGGCCCTTTAGTAGGTCATGATCCTCCTGGTGGTTGTGGCCTTCACTATGGCTACCTTTCTCCACCACTATCTCCCTTAATCTATCTCAACTACCCTCTGTACTCAATCCCAATTGGTGTAGGTTGTTCCCATCTCTCTTGTACCACTAGAGCCTATCTCCCTAAATGTTAATATGGCCCTTGTGGACCTCAAAGGTCCTCCTATCCCACATGGATCTCCACTCTAACATCATCTAACCACACCATATATCGATATGGATCTCAGATGTAGCTATCCACTACGTCTTGATCTAAGGTGGTTTGCACAAGCCCAACCTTATTGGTGAATCATGTAGCCCATGAAATACCCTTTTCTAGTGTAGGGTATGCCTTGCTACCCCCTGGTGTCCTTGTTCATGTCAATGGGAGTCTCTCATTTGCCTAAGATAGAATTAGGCTAGGATATGTCAATCCTCCTACCCCTATGCACTAGATGTGATCTAGTTGATAGTATAGTCCTCCAAAGATGTACTAGCCCCAAGCATACCTCTATCCTCCCTCTACTCACTAGATAACTCCTATCCAAGATAGTGGTAGCCTCCCTATGCTCTAGGTGGCATATAACCTCCTAACCATAGTGATTTTTATCATTATCCATGGTGGTAGAACCCATGGTGATAGCTGTGGGATCTATACTCTATGGCTATTCTATTCTTGGTAGGGTCCCACTAGATCGAGCTTGGTTGTGGTTATATGATACACCTATGGTAGCTTTATATCCCTCCTTATAGGATTCAAACTTTAGATCCATTATATGTGCTCAATTCTTAAGATGGCCTCTATCTTGGGTCTCAACTAGAATAAATGTCTCTCAAGTACCCATGTGGTTACCAATGCATTCACTAGATCCCTAAAGTAATGCAGTGAAGGAACATGTACCAGTACCCATATCCCTACACTCTATAGGTGATCTTGGTCCTCTATAGGTAGAGTGTCAACCTCCTTACCCATCCATGTTGGAATTCTCTCGTGGTTGGTCACTTCATAAAGTCTCTCTCTATGCTATCTGATTACCTACCTATGATGAATCTCCCTCTACTAGTACACTAACTCTTCCATGTGTCTAAAAAACCAAGCAAAAAGTAAATAGATTAGCTATATTAGCCATGAAATATGAAAAACAATTTAAAAATAAGTATTTTAAGCTATTTGTCTCTTCCCTTGCCCTTCTGACCCATTTCAGGCCTTCTTAGGCTCCTTGGGGCCTATTCCAGGGCCTTTTTGGCCTAGACAATGACTTTCTAGGCAAAGCCATGGCCCAAGCTATGGTTTTGCCTAGCCAAGCCATAGCTTGTGGCATGGCCCCTTGAAAATACCTAGGGTTTCCCATTTTTCACTCTAAGGGCCTCCGTTTGGTCTCCCATTAAACATGGATGGTTTCCCTCAACCTCTCAGTCATTTTGACTAGTTGGTCTACTTGATTTATCCATTGAATCATTTAGATTTAGTCAAAATGAACTTTAGGCATCCTAAACCCCCAAAATAGACAAAATTTGACAAAGTTGTATTCAAAGGACTTACTCAGACCATCATGTGTGTCTGTAGTATGCTTCTCACATCCTCATTTACTCTGCTTGGGATTTAATGGTGGCTTTCTTCTCCTTAGAGTCTTTCAAATTAAATATGAGTGTGAAAATAACTTATTTTTCACACTTTTTCTCTTTTTGACTTTCTTTTTGGATTTTAATGCTCCCCTTTTTGGGTTTTTCACCCTCCATTGTATTTTAGACCAAAAAACCTCCATCTTATGGGTTTCATCCCAAATGGAAACCTCCATTTTTTAATGTAAGACTTCCTTAGGCCTACTCTAGTCCCTTTTGGTCCCTTAGACCCCTTCTAGGCCATCATTGACCTCCTGGGCCAGTGCCCCATCTCATGGACACCTAGGGATAGAATTTTCTTACCATGATTCTTTTAGTTAGTCATTTCTATGCATTTACATATTTGATCCATTATAACTCCCATTTTATCTTCTTTATCATGGTTATAGGTAGGGTAGCTAGTTACAGTAGTTCAAGACTTAATCTAGTCTTGCTAATTGGTCTTCATCTTCTAAGAACTTCCTCCCACTTTCCCTTATCACCTATTACCATGGTTGGTGTTAGTCAATCACTTTTTTTATGACTTGGCTTCATTATCCATGTCCCTTATGTAGATTGCTTGTCCTAATTCACTTTGAGATCATCTTCCTACATCTGCTAGTCATGCATCCTCAATCCCCATCATGATTCACCTCTTAGTGGTGATCCATATAGATGGTGGTAGTTGGGGAAACCCAAGACCTACTACTATGTTTTGGGTTATCTATGATCTATGGGACCATGAGCTTTTTATAGCTAGTTTCTTCCTTACTAGTGAGATGAATAATACTACCGAGTATCTCAATAATCTTTGGTACCTTGACTTATACCCATGGGTTATTTTTTTGCTATGTGTAGTTGTTCTCTAAATCACTCTTATCCATGTTTTAAATCATTGATGCATGAACCATATTTAGCTTTGAGTTGTTCACCCTATTTAATGTGGTGTAAAATTTGTTTTCCTCCTTTGAGGACATCTAAGTCACCCATATCCCTCCTAGGGAGAACATTAGGGATAACACCATAATGAATGTAGTTTTGGATTATATGATTTGATTTGATATCATTTCTATCCCTTATTTGCATGAGTTGGAGTTGGAACTAAAGTTAGATTTAGATTACGTATCTTTTCCACTCTAACATGTAGATCACACCATTGACTTCTTCTACCACCATACTTATCTATTAAGTATAGGTAGTGTTCTCTTTTATCTTTTTAGTTATTGCTTTCCTTTACTTTTGTGTGGATTCTAGGTACTTCACAACACTCCTTGTTCATTTTAAAACTAAATGATTGTACATCAGGGGCATATGTAATCATACTTATTATGACCATAATCCTTCATATGATTACACATCAGTTCATGTATAGACTACCAAACTTGTTTTATTCCACTTCAAGACATTTTATACTTGCATGAACCATTTTTTCATCATATATCCATCCCCTAGACATCCTTAATACCTCACTACCCTTTTGTGCATTGATAGGCCCTTCAGATGCCTCCTGAGGCCCTTCCAAAGTGATGTTGACCACTTAAGGTGGGGTTTTGACCTAGGATAGGATTTGAATTAGGGAGGAAAACTACTACCTAGGCAACACATTTCCTTGGCAAAATTTGTTGCTCAGGTAGAACATGTAAAAAAGGGGCTAGTTTGGTCCCAATAGTTAGAAACAATTAGTTTTTGGTCTTTATCAGATTAGGGTTTCCTTATATGATGGTTCATCATTAATTTTCCTCTCTCTCTCATACATTTTTGATATTATATTCTCTTTTTATCATCACTCTCAAATATTTGGTGCCTTCTTGGACCTCACCTAGTTCATTCTTGGCATACTTAGCTTTCATTGTGATAGGGGATGCCCTACTTCTCTATAGTTCATTTTATTGATTCACATTGATATATACAATGTTACTAAAGCTTAATGTTTTCTCCTATCTTCCTAAATAATCCATTTCACCTATTCTTGTGCTCCATACATTGGCTCTCTCATAGTTGGTATCTTCTCCTTCACCTCTTCCATTGCTTTTGGCTCCTAGTTTGGACTCAACTCACACACAACTTGATCTTCCTCCTTCACTACTTCATAGATTGGATGATCAATTGGTATAACATATTCAAAATAAATTTTTGTTTGATATGAGGGAAATTTTCTATGCAAATTTAAATTTCTATTTGTTTTTAGTAGTGTATATGCTAGGTTTTGATTAATTTAGTGATTTAGCTTGTTTAAGACATTATCTATGATAGTCTCAATTTTTTGCATTTATATGTGGTTAATAATATCCTTAATTTATTTAAAATATATTCCATTACATTCAATTATTTATAAACTTTTATCATTGTATAGTAGAATCTTAATTTCTTAAAATAGTCTATATATTTGCATAAACAATCTCCTCTTTTGCTAAACTAGAAAGTTGCATTATTAGAAAAAAACAGTGTTGAGAATAAAGAATTAGCTTAGGAATTTTATTGCACCCTTACTTGAAAAAATATTTACTTCCTAAAACATATTTCATTTGAACTGAAATTTCCCTTTATTATATGTTTATGCATCATTTGATATCTCTCTTTATTTAGCATTGTCATTTATGCAATTTTCATGTAAGTAAATTTCTAGTTTTAGTTGCTTATTTTACTATGGTCATACCATTTAGAGATACCTTATTCCTTTGTGTGATTTATCACACTAACCCTAACCTGATTTATGATTCCTTCTATATCTTGGTGTAAGTTGACAAACTAGATAGCCTCTATAGATCTCTAGTAGCTCATAGAAACCTTGAGCCTTGTAGCCTTCTAGGTGTTTGTTTAAGTAACCTGTGTACCCCCTACCAAACACAAGTGGTTTTGTTTATATTTTTTTTAATCTACATGAACAATTTCCATGTGTTATTCAAATTAAATTTATCTACCACATTTCACTCACCTATTTCTCTACGTGTCCATTTTATCACCATTAGTTATCATATGTCACCACCTCATTTATCTATACACATACATGACCTAGAGGAAAATTTGAAGGCTTGACCATGTGATAAAGAAAAATTAAACCACATGTCCCATAATTATATAGTTATAGGATTTGTTTCATTATGTACATAGTCAATGGTGAAAAATAAGTATAAAGATTGCAACCAAGTAATATCATGACAACTGTAAAAGATAGAAGGGCACAATAAAACTTAATGGGATTACTAGGTTATCTAAAGTAGTGATAAAGAACCAAAATTATACCAAGCCATGTGTTATCCTATATCATAAAATCAAATTCAAATCATAAAGTTAGTTAACATAGTCTACTTATCTGTAACTAAATCTCATGAATGGAGGATTAAAGTAATGAATTCACCTCTAGAAAATTGACTATGTGCCATATTCCAGAATCAAATCTAATTACATTTTACAATATGCTAATTTATGAATTATTTTTTGAGATAATTTAAGTGACTAAAATGTCTAATTTCCAAGACAAATACACAGATCATAAAGGATAATAAAGGAAATCAAGAACTAGGGACCTACTCCCTCAATCTTTTGTTTTAAGACTACACAATAGTTCAAGGTAAAATGTTTGACCCATTTTTATATATAATGATTTTTACATTATTTATCCATCTACGTAGAGTTTTAATTATTTATCCATAGATATGAAGTAAACATGATCTTTGAAGAGAGACTATAAAGATGATTTTATCTCTATTAAGGCCATAAATTCATAAAATTAGTGGCCAAAATTGAGGTATTTCCATATGAAAACCTATTTTTTAATGTTTTTACAAAAGTTTCATGTACTAAGGACATATTTCATAAAAATAACATCACATAATCTATGGCCTATATAGTTGGAATAACATTTGAAAAACATTATAGACTTATAAAACTAGACTTGTGTTACAATAAAAAAGTAGTCAGTTAGTGGTTTAATTGTAATAAAGTTAGGGAAACATTAAAAGGATGAGTAGATAATCCAAAAAAAATACATGAATAAAAAGGGCCTAATTTTTGCATTCAGGCCTAGTGTAATAATTTCCATGGCATTGTTCAATAGGATACATAGAGTCCCATCCATAACTTATGTGGATGAATACTAGGTTCCCTTATTATCCATGATTCCTAACAATAAGGGCATCCTTACCTTTATAAATATCATAGTTCCAGTTTAAAATTCCTAAGAGTCACACATAATAGATTAGAAAACAAATTTTATATGCCTTCCTATTTGTTAGATGTTAATTACATTACTTTGATCTTCATTGATACTTCTCCTTGGGAACCTAGAGAACACAAAAGGATATTTGATGATTTTTATTTGTATCACATAAAAAAATGTATGGGCCACATGAAAAATATAGTGAACACTTTCTATTTAATGGTTTACAAAGTAATTAATGAATAAGTAGTGTTAAGGTTATCTATAGAGATCAAGAGATCCACAAATCACTAGGCTATTACTGAGTTTTTATAAATCATACTATTATCATAATTTATAGTTTTTTTAGTGGAACCATTCTACCTACAACTGGTAGTCCATGACAAGCTAGCATAGTAGGAGATTTCTTATCAATTTTATAATAATTTTGTTGAGAGTCTTAGATTGGCTAAATTGAGCAAGATTCACAAGAATCCCCTTAGTATTGGGAGACAACGGTTCAAAATCTAGGAATAATCAGCTAATCATTTTTGTAATCTATATGTTATTTCTATTTAACACTAGATAATCTAGGTTTGTGGACCTTAGAAGGGTGATGGTGCATCATAATGATATAGTCAAAGGCTATGTTTCATTATTGATAAATTAGTAGTGAATAATAATTATAAATACCATGACCAAATCATTTCATGATATTTATAAATGATATAAAGCCACATTAAAACACAATGAGATGAATAAGTTATCAAAATCAGTGACAAAGTAACATGTATCAAACCAATCCTTATGAAATCCTATGTCATAAAATCAAATTTAAATAAAAAGGGTAGTTGATAAATAACATTAGTTTGTAATTAATTTTCATGAAATGAGGATTAGATAAAATAATTATTTCTTATCAAATGGATTATATGACATGTTTCCAAATTGAATTGAATTGTTTTTTCAATATACTAACTTTTGAATTATTATCTAGAGCTCCACAATAATTAAAAGACCTAATTTTCAAGACAATCACATAGCTTAGAAATAATAATAATGGAAATCAAGAACCAATAGCTTGATCCCTTAATGTTTTGTTTTAGGATTACATAATATTTCAAGGATACATATTTAGACCCAATTACTCTACATGATGACTTTTGCATTACTTGACCACCTTTGTAGAGGTTGAATTTGTTTGGCCATTTAGTGATTAATATAATTTGAATCTTGAAGAGAGAATACAAAGATTATTTTATCTTTATCAATTTCATCATACTCCATAAATAAGTATGGAAACCTAAAATATTTCCCTTTACATACCTAGTGTTTAATTTATTTACAATAGGTGCATGCACTAGCACATCTTTAATAAAAAATATTATAGAACTTGTGGCATTTGTAGTTGGAATAACATTTCAATAATACTATAGAATTTAGAAACTAAAATTTCATTATAATAAAAAATGGTTAGTGAGTGGATTAGTGGAAATAATATTAGGGAAAATTTGAAAGGATGGGTAGATAATCATAAATTTTTTTACATGAATAAAAAGGCCCTATTTCCCAATGCAAGCCTAATGTCAAAATCATCATGGCATTATTAAATAAGCTACATGGAGTCCCATTCATAACTTATGTGGATGAAGTCTATGTTCTCTTATTATCCATGATTATTGATAGCCAAAGAATCCTTTCCTTAGGGGAAATCATAAGTTACAATTTGAAATCCAAAATAGTCACACACAATAGAGTAGCAATAACTTTTATTTACTTTCCTATTTATTAGATGATATTTGTGGTACTTTAGGCTCTACCAAAAATTATCTTTTGCAAACTATAGGACACAAAAGGATATATTATGATTTTTAATTATATCACATTAAAAAATTTATGGATCACATGTAAAATATAGTAGACACTTTTTATCCAGTGGTGTACAAAGAAATTAATGAACAACTAATGCCAAGGTTTTTTTTATAGATATCAAGAGATCACCCAAATCACTAGTGGATTATTGGTTATATCCCAATCACACTATTATGAAAATCATGGGTAAATTATTGGAACAATTATACTTTTCGAGGCTATTCCATGAAAATGTTTTAGAATATGATATTTCCTATCAGCTGTCTAATAGTGTTGATGATAATCTTATAAGGGATAAATTGAGAAAGTTTCACAAGACAAAACTCAAAATCAAGAGAAAAAATATTAAAAATTAGGAATAGTTGGATAAAAAAATTCATTACCAATGTTATTTACATTTTAGATTATTAAAATTTATCTTTTTGGACCCTAGAGTGGTGATGGTGCAACACAAACAATTTTGATGGTTGGTTCAAGAAGAAATGTGTTGACAAAAAATATGAGCATGATTTTGTTTTCCTAAATGCTAGAGATGATTCTAAAGTATATATAATTACAATATAATTATGTTTATCAATGATAATTGATAAATTGATTCAATATGATCCCTTCATCATAAAATATGATGCTGATAGGATAAAGTAAGAGGATAAAAACCAAGCCTCAAAATAGGGAAATCAACCCCAGGAAGAGGTAGATCTAAAGGAAGAAACTAATGAAAAGTTAAAATCAAAGGTCATTAGTAATTTCTCAAATAAAAATGATGCATGTAAATAATCTCTATATATAGGGTCACCCTTGATTCCAAAAGATACATTTGCATTTAAATTAGATGTTACCACGACTCCACCATATCCAATTGTAGTGTTTAATCATCCATATTCTCCTCTTTCAGTGCACATTAAAACTATCCCTCTTATTATAATTCAAGCATAACATAATTCTACTACCATTAAAAAACCTAACAAGGTTACATAAGAAGAGGATAAGCCACCCCACTACTTAGGTGAATTACTAGGGATCAATTTATGTTATATATAAAATGACTATATAGAAGAATATTTATCATAGGAACATCTAGATTAGTTTGTATAAGAGGGTAATTTTTAAGAAAGATATGAAAATGACCTATAATAATAGGTTGAATTTTAAATATCTATAGAGGTACCCCCATATGGAACCTTTGGAACACCAAGCCCTAATTCTCTTCATACTCAAGATGAAGAGCAAGAAACAATTGGAAAGGAAGACTAAGGTCCTATTTTGGAGAAAATTATAAACCAACAAGGTACACACATTTACACTCCTAATTTTATGTCAATCACTTTATTTATTCTTACTATGGTTAATTAAATGAATACTACACTATACTTGACATATGTCACTATTTTTCCCACCTCTCATGCTGTCTCAACTACTTCACTTATCGCCCATAGTGATATAAACTCACTAGATTCAACGGTTATTATTTCCACTAGTTTTTATACTACTATTTTGGATTCTCTAATTAATTATACTACTAACACCATGACTATCACATATACACCAATTACACAATATATACCAAAACTAAAATGAGTTGCTATTACACAACCTATTTTTATGCAACTATCATAGATACCTCATTGACAAGCTCGCATTTTGAAGATTTATTATCTTAATATTTTTATTCCACACATCCATTTCAAACACACTTTTATAATCAATTAGGGGTGTCAATAATATAAAACATCCAAAAAAATTCACCAATGGTCACAATCAAATATTCTCCTAACCTCACTAACTATATCATTAGGACTCCTCGTTAAACCAAGATTTACAAAGAGAAGATGGTCATTCCACATTTTCATTCACCTTATAAAATTCCCAATTAATCTTATTAACTTGATACCTATACTCTTATTCCACCTCCATGAATCTATTCATCTCCTTCCATCTCATATTTTCCCTAAACCTCCCCTCAAGACCTATTGGTGACCTTGGATTCAACAAATGAAATTGGATAAATTTTCAAGGAAATATTTGGTTATCAATGAAGAACCAAAATTGACAATATAATTTGATGAAGTCATGAATAAATTTAAAAGGGTTATAAAATAAACACTAACCACTAGAGGTAAATAGATTGAGTTTAGGAGAGATGAGGATATTTTTTCTCTAACTAAAAAGAGGACTCTACCTGGCAAAGATGATGAGATTCATGAAGACCCAATTTCCATGGTCAATACAAATAAGGGTGGTTTTAATAATATGTTTCATGTTTTAAAATATACTTATAAAGGAAGGATAAAATACTCACATGATATGATATACAATGATAAGATCTTTGATAAGATACTTTAGAATATTGTATGCTTGGCACATAAAACAAGAGATGAGGTTTAGCCACAATAGGGAGATGTGGTGAATTTTTATGAGTATTTTAAATTTTTTTATGCCAAGTTTCATTTCATTGATAATTTATAAAGGTAAAATTTTTATTCAGGGCTTAATTTATGATAAACATATTAGTCAGAGATATGCACATACCTAGTATATATACTCCATTAGGGAAAAAAGTGACGAGGCCATTTTTTGGAAATTTTTAAAAGTTTATCTTTGATAGTTTTAAAGAAAAATTGGATAACACAATTTTTGGGAGTAGTGATCAAGTCATAAAAATTATTAACTTTTTAAAGGATAATTTAGCCCAAGCATAAGCATTGGATGTATCTTCTATAATTTCATTGGGCTCATACAAAAGATTGATGAATAAGATCCATATGTTGTTCAAAATATCATCATCAATTTTGAAGATATAGATTAATAAATTTTAGCATGCATGAATTAATATAATAAAATAAAATTATATATATATATATATATATATGTATGTATATACTATATAAGAAAAACTAATTTTATGCCAAAGTAGGAGATTCATCATTATGGGCCCAAACATTGACAACTATGAACTCCTCTTCTATAGGCACTTTACTACACACTTCAGTAAGAGTTATGTTTTATACTATAGATCCATCACATACCCAAATGATATTATATTTGGTGGAATCTATAGTCACATATTCAGTCACTATGATAATGTTACTTCCTTCCATGGTTGGTGACACATCGTTGTCCCATGTTTTCAACATGAGTATTTAATTAGTTCTAACTAGAGTCTAGTCCAATTCAAGGCCTATTATCACTAGGAGTTCCACTCAAGATTTATAAATTCATATTTTGGATCTAAAATTTGCATATTAATTATATACTTGGTATATTTATACATGCATACTTTAAATTTAAAATAATACCTTTTTATTTACAAACAATATAGTCATACAAGACTTGCATGCTAAATTAAGAGGTTATACTATTTTAGACTTTATAAATATGCAATGATATTTCAAGATGAGGTAGTTCCCATCCAAAGCTATATATGTTTTAATTTCATTTATTTTAAGAAGGACAATTTTTTTAATTAATGCACAGAAATAAATCTCGTAAATGTTCTATAAGGTTGTGTGGATGTGTTGTCTCTTCAAAATATTAGTGTTTATTTAAAGAATTTACATTATGTTGATAAACCTATAGGAAGCTATGTATGTGTTTTATTTGTAGTTATTATATTGAATGTTTTGTTAGCATTAATTAGTTCTCGTGTTACACATCATATTACCAATTGCTAGTGACCTTGGAAATGTATAACAATATGGTACTAACAATATTTTTGATTATAATTAGTGAGTCATATTGAAACTATCTTCTTATATTCTTTATTGTGTTTGATTGTGTTATATGCTTACATTTAATCATAAATTCCCCCTATTACCATTTTTATTAAATCCATCCTATTTTATATCTATTCACCAACCATAAGTAGGGTTCTAGGTTAAGTGTTAGGCACATTCTACATATGAATCATCTAAATTAATTAAACACTATACTCATCACAAATTTTCCACATGGTTAGTTATAAAACCAAGACCTGCAACCCATGCCTTGGAGTGAATCCTCACCAATCCTAAAATGAAAAGGAATTTACCATAGGAATATCTAGTGTACATATAAATCACATCAATAGGTTTTATATGGCATTAAAAGGAGATCCCCAATTTTTTATCATTATAATTCACTTGTATTGCATATATTGGATCCATTAGTAAGGTTAAAAAGGTCTTATTATGATTCTATTTTTCTATTATTGTCACCTTTATAGGTTTATGAAAGACCCAAATTAGATAGTGGTATCCCTAAGAAAGTTGTAACTCAACCAAATTCATAAACCCAAGGGAACCAACCTCAATGTTTCACTATGGCTTGGTTAGCTAGTTTTTCCTATAGTTGGTGTTGTTCATGACCTTCCCAATAATCCTAAAAAGAATATCCCTTTATTCTCACCTTCTTGGGGATGAAATATAAAAGAATATATGAAAGAATTTAATACCTTGTTGGGATTGTTGATTTTGTTTCATGAATATATCACAAGTATAATATTCCCTTTCACCTTGAAATATGTTTCATATGAATAGTTCCTTAACCATTCAGAGAACTCAAGAACATTACAGGATCAATGTCAGAATACATTTAATGCATAATTTAGGAAGGTTATTAAACCTGGTATAATATGTCAAAAAAATTTCAAGTATGAAAAAGGAACCTAATGAGCCAATTAAATAATTTAATACACAAACATATAGACATTTTATATAGACATATTTCTACATTAACTCTAGAAATATATAAAAAGGACTTAGATTTATTGGTTTTAGTGTTCTTGCATAGGGTCCATAATATTATTACACTACCAGAGGATCATGATGAATCCATAAATATTGACCATAAATAAAATATTCAATCTAAAGTTGTGGCCATATACACCATCAAACCAAATTTCCTATATTTGAATACCATTCCAAATACCAATTAGAATGTCATGGCTAACAACCAAAATCGGGTCTTTACTTAGTTACCCTTATCTCATGAAACACAAAACCATAACCTTTTTTTTATAAATACTATATCCATGACTAATTATAATAATTAGAGCCAATCCCTAGTTCTATATACTACCTCTACCACATAAGGTACAACTTATGATTCTGCTAAAATAAAATTGGATGCCATTCAACATAGAGTGCAAAAACTTAGCAATGAGTTTTTCATCATGCAAAAATCAATAGGGAACGTAGTTTGGGAAATAACAAATAGAAATTTGACATTACATAGGTATAATATATCATTTAGGAGGCCAAAAAATAATCTAGAACCATCATGCAATAAGCTTTCTAAGATAAACATCTATAAGGTAACAATGACCAATTGGTGTAGAGTCCATAACACTTCTAAACATGGATAATTAGACTATATATAATTATGTACTACTTACAAAATATTCAAAAATTATATGGAGGTGTATGATATTATCCATAATTAGTCTTATTCATTTGCATTTGATGCACTAAATTCTTTCAATATTATAATGGTATTTGAGACATATGACTTTCCATTTCTAGTTGAGGATGAGAGAAAACCAAATGATAAAATATATGAAATTCATACTTTTTATTAGTTTTAAAGGAATAATTACAATATAATAAACAATAATAAAAAATGTTCCATAACCTCTACACCTCCAAATAACAATGTAATAATTCCTCTTAATCCAAAATACAATAATAGTCCACCTCCCCCAATAGGAAATGATTAGTATGAACCTACTAATTCATAAAGTGAAGACAGATTTAACATAGTAGAGGATATGGCTAATAATAAAAAATATCACCCTCTGTGAGTTAGACCGGATTAAATAATAAATATACTTATTTTAAAAATCCTTGAATAACAAACCATCTTATAAAAAGTCTAATTCTCTACACAACAACATGGTTGTTTATATATATATATATATGAACCTTAGATCCCATTTCCTTATTGACTATCAAAATATTTGGGAAAAATGTGCATAATTGTTTAGTTGATTTAGGAGCTTCAATTAATGTGATTCCCAGAGGCATCTAAAAAATGCTAGGTTTGACAAGTCAAAAAAGGTGGTTTTATAGTTAGACAAATATTCTATCCTAATATTTAAAGAATTACTCATTATCCACATGCATCTTGATTCTATGCCACATGTCCAAAATTGCATTGACAATATTATGGTTGGCATTCATGAGACCTTCATATTACTCGAGAGCCATGATTTTTCAAAAACATTTAATGGTTACATCAAAACATATATTTCACACACCTGGCTACCTTTGAAAGGAGTAGCTAATCAAATTAGGGTTAATAGAGAATTAAATATGAAATCATAGAATGAAACAACAAAAATGAAAGATTTAGATTTGTTTCATCACATGTAGGAGTTTAAAATTTCATAACTAAGCTATAAAATAATGAATGATAATTTGAAGGTCCTTCACAACTGAGGACATTATACTTTAACAATGCTCTATCCAAGCAAGGCTCTAGCAGACACATAACCTTGACTTACACTAATGGGAAGAAATAAATCAATTATTTCATGTTGTAGTTTATATGCACTAAAAATCATGTTTAATATGAGGCCTTGATCATAAGGTTATAGTTCACACTTAAACACAATGCCAAATAATTGTTAATGTTTGGAGACTTAGAGCTAGTGGTTAACCAAGTTAAGAGTTGGTACTAGTGTAAAATGTAATATATAAATAAATATAATTTTATATCATAGGATTTAATCTAATAATTTGAATATTTCAATATAAAATCAATCTTGAAAGATTAGAACCAAAATATAGATTCTTTGGTTGCTTCTATAATAAATTCAGTCCCACTCTAAGAGTAAAAATTATAGAAATTACTGGTAGAACTGGTTCTTGGCCCTTCAATTAGTAAAAATGTGGATAATTTCTAGGTATTGGATGTTGATCAATAATTTATGCAATTCATGAATAATTTGGGATATTTCATGGCCCAATTCATCGATGAAAAATATTTTGATCTAATGAAAAATAAGATGTTGGTCATGATGGTATAATTTAACTAAAATAACATAGAATACCTAAAGTAATGGTTTCATTGAAATGAGTTTTTTATATAGACATCCAAGCTGAAAAATAAAAGAATTCTAAAGTAAACAAATTTGATTTTACTAAGGTGAACTTAGGAACATACATGAACATTCCCAACATGTCAATATTCAATTGGGTTGTTCTAAGCAAGAAAAATAAAAACTAAGAATTATGGATAGAATAAAAATATGTTATTTCTTTGACTTATGAGGATTCAAAAAAGTTATCCTAAAGTTATAACATATACTATACCACTTAGAGAGGGACATAAACCTTTTAGACAAATATAAAGACTAGTTAATCCCATTCTATAACCTCTAATTAAAAAATAAGTTTAGAAGCTATTGGATGCCAAAATCATATTCCCAATTATACATTATACCTAGTTTTCTAATCTAATCTTTTCTTGAAAACATAATGGTAATGTTAGACCATGTAGATTTTATAAATCTCAATAAATATTTAGGAAAGGATAAATAGCCATTGCCTTCCCTATATGAAGTGAATCAAATAGTTATTAGGTTTGAAATAATGTCCTTTTTGTATGGATATTCAAACTACATTCATATACTATTAGAAAATGATGATCAAATTAAAACTACCTTCACTACTAAATGGGTGAATTTTGCATGCAGTAAGATACCTTTTTGACTAACTAATATAGGTGGTACTTTTCAATGTTCTATGTATTTTTAATTTCAAGGAATCATTGGTAAGTGCATCATATTATTTACATGGATGATCCAAATGTCTTTTATAAGGTTATGAAATATCATGTGGGCCACTTGTAGACAGTGTTTGATAAACATAGAAGGTAGAAAATCACACTGAATTAAAAAAGAATATTTTTGGAGTCACATAAGGTAAGTTATTGAGCCATGTTATCACCAAGGAAGATATTTGTATTGACCCTAAAAGAGTTTAATATATTTCAAAAATTACATATCCTACTAGTAAAAAGGAACTAAAATCTTTCTTTTTTAAGATAAATCTTTTTCAAAAATTCATTTTAGAATTTTTAGAAATTGTAAATCCATTGAATACTATGCTGAAATAGGATGAAAATGTGGAATGAATAGATAAATAAAATAAATAATTTTAGGATATTAAAAGTTCCATTGCCCAAGCTCTAGTTTTGATTAGTTGAGACTTCACTAAGGATTTCTTATTAGTATTCATTTTCATTAAAACATACTATAGCATTGGCGCTCACTCAAAATGTTGAAGACAACAAACATACTATGAACTTAATGAGTATTAATATGAAGGATTAAAAATTGAATTCATTCTTGATTTAAAAATGTATTTATGTTTAGATTGAAGTAGTAAATAAATTCAGACAATATATTCTTTACAAAAACACATATGCCATATGTCAGATCCAATTGTGAAGCTTACACTCATGAAAAATGAACTACGTTAATGGAGATGAAATGGATGGATAAATTACAAGAGTTTGAATTAGAGATCATACCTGCCAACATGGTATGAAGATAAGGCATCAATCATCTGATTACATAAATTGATCCATGTATCTCCAATGAGCAAATCAACTAGTCTTAGATAACTAGTGGTTACTGGTATAATTAGATTATTCATTAATTTCTTATAGGTATATGTCCCTTTGAATTTGATAGAGAAAAATGAGAGAAATTAAGATCAAATCAACACACTATATGATAAAAATGGATTATTATATCATAAAAGTTATGAAGGCATCTATTTGCGGTGTGTTTCTAAATAAGAAGCTAAAAATATCCTTGATAATTTTCATCAAAAGATAGGTATTAGACACCCTTTAAAAAATTCCATAGCCCAAAATATCTTAAGGATAGGATATTACTAGCCTACTATTTTCAAAGATGTGACAATAATATTATAACATGTCACGAATGTCAAGTGTTTGGGAAAAGAGAAACATAGAGAACCATACCTTTGCACCTTTGTTTAAAGGATTCCCTTTTTCACAAGAGTGTCTTGATTTTGTATGGGTCATTAATCCCAATTCATCACTTGGACACAATGTTATATTTATAGACATAGACTATTACACCTGATGGTCTCAATCAATTAATACCAAGAAATCTAGAGCACAAGATGTGATCTAATTCATTGAATATAATATATTTAATAGGTTTGAAACACTAGTTTCCTTAGTGTGTGATAATTTTCTAGATTTTTGAACTAAGGGGTTTATTGAGTGGGCCTATAATAATCATATTATAGTTAAGTTTTATCTAAATTATTATCCACAAGGGAATAAAGTCTTTGAATCTATCAATAAGAATATGACTGATGTCACAAATAAATATGCATAGAGTAAACAAAGAGAATGACACCTATTATTTAAGTACCTTTTTTGGGAAAACAAAACCAAACATAATCAATCTCTCAAAGCTTCACCTTTTAATTTAGTATATGGGCAACAACTTATTTTTTTATTACTCTCAAGTTGCCAACATATCATTTTATGCAAGAATACATGGAATATGATGGCATATTTTAGTTAAGACTACTAGACATTTTTTGAATGTAGGATGCACAAAAATAATCCCTGAAAAGTTTTAGTAAACATCAAGACATTGTCTAGAGATGGTTTGATAAAAGATCAAATGTCAAAGTTTTCATAATTTTATACCTAGTCTTCATATTATAAAAGACACACGAGAAGAAAAGAAAACATTAGAAATTCACTTCATTGTGTATTGGGCCATATCATATTTATAAATTTTGGGTAATAATGTTTTTTGTTTGAAATATCTCCAAGTTAATGATCAAAATTTTCTAGTCAATGGGAAGTTATTGAAAGATTAATTCATGACTATTCCAACTAGGAACATTTCATAACGAATATGAGTTCTGATTTAGTAGTAGGACTAGATTACATTTTATTCTTTATTAGACTATATTTCCTTTCAATTAGTTGTGTGTTTTAAATAAGATCATTATGACCACTTGCAAATAGTTTTTCAAAATTTATTCCCAAGGGTAGTCAATCATGTTTATGGATATTCATGGACCTACTCATGGTGAATTTGTATCTCAGGATCAAGGTACATATCATGACTAAATGAATTTATTTATTTGATTAAATTAGTTTAGCAATTTTTTTGAATTTAATTTGGATTATTTCAAGTAAATTTATAAATAATTCTCACTTGAAAGATATATTATACATTTACATTACTAAAAATTATTTGAGAAATAATAAACATTGATAAAGATAAAGTATGAGTGAAATATCTAATGTACAATGAATGTTATTCCTATACACCCAACCAATGGTGGTTCCCAACCCTTATTCCAAAATAAAGTTTCTAAAAATAAAATATCATGAAAGGAAGGTGATTCAAGTAAACTCTATCAGGGCTATAGACACTTGGCTAGAAATAAAGTAATGCTTAGAATGGAATAAAATGTATTTATGTTGAGGCTATATATGCTTGCATGGAATCAAATCAATGCCTGACTTCTCATACATACATACTTAAAATTAAAAATAAATTGAGAAAATAAAAGGAAAAGAGACCCCATATTTTGTTTAATCTTTGTTAAACCACTCATAACAAGGGGAAATAACTTTCACATGATCACATATAACATTAAAAGTGATAAGGGTTAGTATTTTTCATGACTATGTTCACATCTCTTTCAATTATATGATTTATTTATTTATTATAAAGTGTGAATTTCTATGTGATAGTTAAACCAAAAATTATGGGTTCTAAAACACTCAAGATTATTTCCACAACATGCTTCATATATACATATACATACATGCATTCATGCATGGACCCTTTAATCTTCAAAATCATATATTTCAACACCATCAAGGCATAAATTGACCTTATAAACCTAAACATAACAAAACTTAAGTTATATTATTCACTTTTCATTTTATTAATCTTGTCTTAAAATATGGGCAACAGTTAATTAAAAGGTTGGTTTACATTTTAATCTAAGTTATTTAAATAACCAAGTGAATTATTATTTTCCAAGTTTATTAGGTTCTCTTGTAGCTCATATCTACTTTACAGGTTAGCTCCAACTTTAAAATGTGACATTTATTCATAAAAATATCATGGAATATCAATATTTATTAGATATATCAATCTCTAAATGTATTCACTATCTCGATTAAACTAGAACATTGCATGCATCACATCTTCATTGTATCCATATAAATAGTTCATTACTACAATTATTACAAAATTGTAACAATTACTTGCACAATATCATGCCAAGTATCACCATCTTAGTTCATTATAGGTATTTAATGAAAAAACTATTATTCCATGTGTATACATCTTGACTTGTCACATATCTTACCTCAGAGTCCTAAATCGTGAAAACCAATGACTCGCTGATTGAGGGAGATAATGCCAAGAGTTATCATCTCACTTTATCATAAATTCAACCCAAGGAAAAATATAAAGACGGACACCAAATGACATAATGGATGACTCCCACTTATTATTTATAGTATATCTAATTGCCACATGTTGAAAGGAATATAAATATAGTGAAAACAATTCCTTTACACTAAACCTTGAGAGGAGAATATACAAACTAATTTGAACTTGTTACATAATTAAAAGAAATAGATATAACTAAAAGAATAAGTATACCATAACATGTAATTACATGTGGAAAACCCTTACGGGAAAAAAAATCCCACACTCAAAAGTAAGCCAATGTATTATTCAAATCACCAAGATTACAACACACTTGTAGAGCAAGACTTCAAGGAACACCACCTATATACACTCAAGAGAGGAACTGGTCCCAATAGAGCTTCAGTTCCTTTGCACAAATCTCAAACTTACAAAGCTTAACTACAAGTTTTACACAAGATTCATATAAGCTTAATTGCTTAGATTTATACCTTCATGCATTAATTGCATTTATTAATTATAAAGGAGAACACATCTTATTTATAAGATTAAAATATGGAAAAAACCTCATGGGCAAGGAAAAAATTCGTCACCCTTAGTAGATTGACTATTTAAGCAATAGTAGCATGATTTTAGTCTTGCTATTTAGTCAAAAATGGACCCTTCACTTATGACACATCATTCTCCACTTTCATAATCATCCATAACTATGCCCCACTCTCAGATGTGCCTCCAATCTTGAGTTGTAACTTTGTTCCCCACTATCCCATGCACACACACATGATTCTAAAGATTCCAAAACTTTGGCTTCTCTCACATGTTCCAAACTTCTCCCACATATGCCTCTAATTTGGAATAGTAACTTTATTCCCCACTATCCCATGTGCACACACATGAGTCAAAAGATTTCACAAATTTTGACTTTTCTCACATGTGCCAAAGATCTCCCACATGTGCCAATGCCCTCCAACATCAAAAGCATGTGAATTTAAAATTAACTAAAATGTCTTATAGTGGAGTGGCATGCCCCACTCCATCATATGCACTTACATCATGTAGATTCCTCACATGGGCCATTCCAACCATCATAAGCCACATCAACACCTACATCACCTACCACATCACATGCATAGTCATTAACAACTCACCACTACCACATCATCACATGAATAGTGACTATGAATAGTAGCTTGTGAACAGTGTTTTGTGAGTAGTGTCTCATAAATAGTGTCTTATGAATAGTGTCCTAACTTGTCAAGGTTGAGACACCTTATTTCTCAACACATTTCACTCACTTATTTCTCCACACGTCCGTTTTATCACCTTCATCCATCATGTATCATGCCACATGTTACCATATAACTACTTTATACACTAACATCACCCAAAGGTAAATTTAAAGGCCTTAATAAGTGAGAAAGTGTATGCCACACATCCAAAAATGATATAATGAGATGTTAAATTTCATTATGGACACATTAGTGGTGAATAATGAGTATAAAGACCATGACCAAGTGATATCATGATAGTTGTTAAAAATAAAAGGTCACATTAAAAATTAATGGGATGACTAAGTTAATGAATTTAGCAATATATTACCACATTTCAAACCAAGCCTAATGAAATCCTATGTAAAAAATTAAAATTCAAATTGAAAAGTTAGTTGAAAAAGATGGTTAGTTAGCAATTAACTGTCACAGATGGAGTACTCACGCAATGAATTCATTGATAAAAAATAGACTATATGCCATGTTCAAAAATCAAATTTAATTTTCCAATCTACTATCTTGAGAATTATTGTCTAGATGTATGTAGTGACTAAAATTCTTAATTTAAAAGAGAAGCACATAGCTCATAAGGAACAATAACATAAATCAATAACCAAGAACCTACACTATTAATGTTTTGTTTCATGACTACAAAAGAGTTCAAGGATATAAATTTAGTATCTAAATAATGCATTTAAATCTTAATTGACCATATATGTAGAGGTTGATGTTGTTCATATATATAGCAACAAGGACAACTTGATGCTTGGAGAGAGAGAATACAATGATGATTTTATCTCCATCAAAGTTGTCAGACTCCACAAAGCAACCTCCAAATCTAAAGTATTTCCATGTAGATACCTAGTGTTTAATCTAAAGATGGAATTATCATCATTGGTGTAGATATGTATTAATGAATCATAACTAGTCTTGGCCTTCATGCATAATTTATATTTTTTTAATGATCTCTATAAGAAGTTATTCAAAATGTGTCACTAACCATTGTAACATTTTTTTATGTGGAGAGAGATTTTCTTCATTTATTTGGTAAATGTTTGCAAGTGATTAAAAAACAAACTGATAATCTCCATATGCCCATAGTTAATTCTTATGTTGTATATAAACCCAATATTAATGTTTCATATTATGTTATTTTATTTATATAGGAAGACCACAAATGGTATGAAAATGGAATAGGTTAGTCTTGAGGTGTAATTAAAAAAACTATTTAAAAACACTTGTGGCACATTTATGTCCATATAAATACATCATCCAAATGTTGTCATCCATGTGATACAAAGTGAAATCATCTCTAAAATTGTATTTTATCTATAGTGTCTGTGTCAATGGAGCTACCACTAGTTGGTTTGTAATAACTTATACTTTTAATGATTTCTAAGAAATAAATTTTAAATAAAATTCCATGAGTGATTTGACCCATTAATTAATAAGGCATGATAGATGTGATTTGGATAGAATAAATTCAAGTGGATCCACTTTTGTGAAACTTTTGTCTCATAATTTAACATGTAATGTAGTAATATTTAAGTATAAAAACCAATGCAAGATCTATTTTTTACATTATACTTCAATTATTTTCATTGTCAACCAAATTATAACTGATATAATATCCTTCACATTCCCTGTGATCATCATCATATTGTGCTAATAAACCCCTTAAGGCATGATCTATATCAGATATGTATAATAATAAGGGCCTATCAGGGATAAGAGGCATGAGAATAGGCAGTTAAAGTAAAAATTATTTGATAACATCAAATAATTTTTTAAATTTCTCATCCCTTTCAAATTTTATGTATTTTTTAACAATCACTTAAAATGTTTTGTTTTGTCTACAAGTTGAGCCACAAAATGTTGATTGTCTGAATTTTTCCTTATGAAATCGTAATTGATTTAACCATTTTGGTGGAGGAATGTATAAAATGGAACCTTACCTTTTTTAGGATCCAATTGAATGCCTTGTTAAGATATAATGTACCCTAATAACTTCCTAGAAGTGACACCAAAGAGATTTAATTTGGTTTAAGAATACATTGTATTTGTATAGGTGCTAAAAAAATTGTCTTTAGTTAATGACATGATTTTTTTTTTTTACTTGTTTCCATTAAATCATCCACATTGTCTTCAACTATATTATGTATGTATTCATGGAAGATGTACATTATAACATATTGATAATTATCTCCAACATTATTTAATCCAAAAGGCATGACTATATATAAAAATGTTCCCCAAGTTGTAATAAATGAAGATTTTTCTTGACCTTAAAAGTTAGTTTTAATTTTATTATATGCCTAAAATACATCCATGAATGATAAAATATCATATATATCTATATAATCCAAAATCATGTCAATATTTGGTCAATACAATTCATCCTTTGGATAGATTTTATTTAAATATTGATAATTTGTACAATATCATACTTATGCATTTATTTTTAAATAGGTACTACATTGGATACCCATTTTAGATAATTTGTACAACATCATACTTATGCATTTTTTTAAATAGGTACTACATTGGATACCCATTTTTTATATTCAATAGCTCAAATACATTTGTATTCTAATAACCTATCAATTTATTTTTTAACCAACAATGCCATGTTGGGGTGAATCTTTATATTTTTTTGTTTGATAGGTTTTTCATCCATATATAATAATATATTATAAAGTGCTATTGCATAGATCCAAAGTGAACAATTATCTGAATAAGCCAAAGTGAATAATTATGGGCAATATTATAGAACTTGTCTTAAATATGTATCTTATTCTTTTATGTAATAGGGTTTTTAATATTATTTAATCTAAGTATTAGTTGTTAAAAATTTTAAATACATTGTTTATTCATTAACTAAAGATGAATTATCCTCAACATAAGATGTTTTAGCGATAATATTTGGACCATATAGTTGGACATGTAAATATGAGTCATCAAACTCTCCAAAATATGAATAAGGATTAATAGTATGAGGAAACCTATTATTATTGTATCTACGAGAGGGAGATCCTCATATAAAACTAAATATTATAGGAAATATTCATCATTAGAGAATTCATATAATGCCTAAATATATAGAAAAACTATATTATCTATCATGTCTAGATATACCAACTATAATGCACCTATAAATTCTGAGCCTCCTATAATGGCTTAGTCTATGTTTTTTAGAATTTTTTCAAAATAATGAGTTGTGTGGATAATTATTTATTTTATGTGTTTAATTTATCAACATAAATAAGTCCTTATCATCCTTTTGGTTGAACTACTTGAAATGAATTTAACAATACCTTATGTGTGTTCCTAATCCTTATGTTTTATATCCCATTTTTAAAAAATATATAAAAACAAATCCATATTAGATATTATTTTTTGATGATTTAATTGTATATAAAGAGACTATTTGTGGTTTTATTAATTTTAATTATCATACATGTGGTTGAATATGAGGAATGTAGTGATTCTTAGGTTCCATCATCACACAATACTTAAATGGTTCTTTGTCTAATGGGAATGTATACATGCATCCTTGATAAATGAATTAAATAAAATCATGAATATTATATTATACTACATAAATTTATTGAATCTATGGTATTCCTAATAATATATTATAATTAAGACCACTAAGCATAACTTGGAAAATTTTATCCACTATTCTAAGACCCACTATGATAAGCAATGTTATTTTTCCTAACACTTTCCTTGAGAAATTTTTGAACCCCCAGATGTTCATATCAGAATGAATGATATCATTTTATTCTATTCCCAATAATTTGATGAAATATATATTTCAAATTTTTAATCCTGGTTCATTATCAACCAATACTCATTTGACCAGCTTAATGCGAGTTCATACTTAAATGCATAATGAATGTTTTTGGTATATTATATGCTTAGGAGGTAAATAATCTTTCTCAAATGATATAATTTACTCATTCCATCATAATATATTAAAAATATAAAAAATATAAGGAGGTTCCATATCACTTGGTACCACAATGCCTTTTAATACCACAAAAATGAGTTCTTTATAGATATGCATTGTTTGAAGTAAGTTCAATAAAGAAATATTAGCATGGGTATGTTGTAATTGATCAATGATACCATACAATTTAGTTATATCTATGGGAGGTGGATGGGTTTGAGGAGGATTTTGTATAATATAAGGAATTATCTACGCCATTCATATTGTGACAATTATACATACACTTTGCTCATTTTAATAAGAAATTAAAATGTCTTGAGATTGTTCATTGGTTTTTTTAACCTTAAGTTGATTCATTTTATTACATTATTTATAATAATGTTATTTATTAGGAAAATAAATAATGTAATGAAAAATAATAAATCTTGACAAAAACATGTTCATCCAATATAGCCGTATATTATTTAGAATAAAAAAAAACTAAAAGCTATAAATTTAGGTCATAGAACAAGGAATATATATTTTTATGAAGATTAGTAAATTTTATTGAAATATAAAGTCAAAATAAATTGCTTGCAATGTCAAATATTAAATCCAAGGCCAAAATAAAATGCTTTCAGTGTCATATATTGAATCAAAGATCAAAATAAATTTATTTTAGTGTCAAATGTTAGATTAAAGTTTGAAATAAAGTTTTTTTAGGTAAGATGTCTATGGATTTAACTAAACCCTAAGAAAAAAATAAAGCAATGTTTGAATAAAATATATGGGTTCCCTAATATGTTTTTATCATAATTTTGAATTAATTGGTTTAATAAATCTAATTAAGGAAAATTTATTTGAAATATAACAATCTATGTAAATGAATTATAAATTTCAAAATTAAAGTAAAATTATTGGAATCAACAAATTTTGAATGAATGAAAGAAGATAACTATACAAATAATTGAGATTAGGATTTTTCAATGCAATCCTACCATGTTATGTTTTATTTATCTCATGTCTAAAATATCCATATGACTCTCCTATGCACTTACATGCATGTTATTTTGGATATTGATCCATATTTTTGATTCATTTTCTTTCCCATCACTACCATTATTACATTTATTTATTTCAATGGCTGAATTGATAATTCCCACCTCTATTCATCTAAAAAATGTGTTCTGGAGGGAAGGATACTCCCCTATACAAATTCATAAAATGGAGGCTAATTCACAATTTTATGACAAAAATTTAAGCATAATGGTGAAGGAAATAGGTATAAGATAAATTATTTCACCAAACCTTAGTATATCTCATTTTAATTTTCCTGCATATGTTATTCTCAAGAAGAAATATTTATTTGAAATAATGTATTAATGTTGGCATAGTTTATACTATATATGTAGACAATAAAATATCTTAAATATATATATATATATATATATATATATATATATATATATATATATATATATATATATATATATATATATATATATATGAAATATGATGAGTGATATTGTAAATACTTAAATATGGTCACATGTACTTGACAATGTTAATTCGTGATATATATTGAGCCACTTGACTTATGTTCGAAAGTGTGAATATTACTCATTATTAATCTATCCATTTATTTATATGATATCTTGACCTCTCTAATAATCATCACTATAACATATGAATTCCCAATTGATTACTTAAACTAATTTATAGAATTCAAAAATTTATCCTGACCTTAGGCTAGTTAGTCCTTTTCTTGTACATGTCCATGCTAACTAAATAGGTCTATTACCACAAAATTATAAACTTAGTGTGACCTTGATTGCACAAAATCTAAAAATTAGTTTAAAATATTTGAATTATCCATATCATATATTTTATATGTTTTTCAATTCACATATTTTTTTTTCACATTGACCAATATAAAAACAAATCAAGGTATCATTTCAAAAAGAATTGACATATATCTAGTATATATCTATCTATTACACTAATCCACATCGATAAAACCTCCTTAATTTTCCAATAGGTGTAGTTAGAGATCAAGTTTGAAAATTTTGAAATCAAGTCAAAAGATAACATTGTAAAATGTTAAATAAATTTACAAAATTCATGCATGTATTAAAGAAGCAAAATTTCAAAATCACACTATGGGAGAACTATGTGTGATTTGATTCTCTCCTAGAAGTATCTAGATCATATGTAGATAATGTTCAATCATTAATACGGTTATTTGGATAAGCTCATCCCATTACACTTCCCATTATTATTTTTAGGTTTCTAGCTATCATAGTTACAACTAGTGTTTTCAAGGAAAGGATAAAGAATATAAAGGATTCTATGTGGAATTAACATAATATAAATATCTCAGACATCTCAATAGATGTAATCATAAGTGGTAGAGTAATTATATTTTCATAACTTTCATAGTGTAAAATTCCATAATCAACATAAAAAACCACATTGAATAGATATCCAAGGAGCATGGACTTGTCTATAAATAATCATAGACTTTATTTTTGAATTAGAGCTATCATTGACCTGCTTTATCCTATTTTTGACTATTAAAACCTCATGCAATGAACTAGAAAATATAAGATCTAAATATCTTACTATTTTTTTAACTTACTATATTTTAAATTTTCTACTTGCCAATTAATTTTAAATACTACTACTGTACATTCAAATTTATGCTTGAAAACCACATACTACAATCTAAACAATATTTAAACTATGTATTGAATTTTTTTAAATAAAAAATGGGGTGAAACATATTGGTGAACCCATTTATTATCTCAATATTTTTTATTTTTTTATCTTTGTACTATGGTTTAAAATGAATTCATGATTCCCATACACTAAAGAAAAAAAATATTATCATCACTATCAAGGATTTGATTGAGCTTTGCTATAGGATTACTCTTTACCTAGGGGTTTGGATTGAATTTATGATTTACATTCATAAAAAAAATTCTTATTTTATTTTTCAATTAATTTTACATTATTTTTATTACTTTCTATAAATTTATTTCAAAAGTTGTAGAACTTGTAGGATTTGTCATTCTAGGCAAAGTGGTCATTAGTTTTAACTAATCCATGGTGTGATGGGGATTGTTTGAATACTCAATCTAATATAAAAAATTATATGTGAACTTTATATGCCATGTACCTAAAAAATATAGTAGAAGAGCATATGTTTTTTTTGGTTTTTTATCAATAGAAATAATTTCCACCATTTGGTTTTCTAGTGTACCAGTAAGAAGTTAGCCTAGGAAGTTACTCTCAAAGTACCTTAGAGATAAGATAGTTTGGCTATGGGACATTGGAGTCCTTTGTAGTAAATTCCCCTTTGTTCCTTGTTCACTATATAAAACTAGGATCATTATATCCAAGAGCATATAAATAAAACACACCCTACCTACTTACACTCCTAATGCCATTTACAAATTTAAAATTTCAATATCAAATCATGGATACAATCATTAAATATTTCTTCAATATTTTTAGTCTATTTATAAGGTTCATCATCATATTTTATGTTAATTTCTAAGGTGGTATTTATATTCACTATATATTTTCATGGATCAAATTCAAATATAATAAAAGGGATAAATTCAATAATGTATAATCTTAATCCTTCCTCAATTCATATTTTTGAAATATCCAATCTAAGCTACTACCTATCACCACCAAGAACTAAAGGGCATGCATTAATTATTTTGTTCTACTTTCCTTCTATACTTCAAGGTTTTCCTTTTCCTATTATTCATCAATGGCTTATATTATATTCCTATCTTCATGTTGTCAAATCTAGAAGAGGTCAGGTCCCTCATCCTCTATGAAAAAATTAAGGTGGCCCAAAAATTTATCCTTAACCTTCTCAACATCCTTAAATCAAATCCAATATATCTAAGGGGTATGATATAATTGAAAAAATACTAATCCTAAAATTTCTATTTTGGAGTTAATAAAAAAATCAACAACTTACAAAAATATATTATATGAAATGTTGTATGATAAAACTCTTCCTATGTGATATACAAAAAAATATATTCTATCAGGAATATATTCAAGGATATAAAAAATATAATCACTTTTGATAAGGAAGACTTACATTCTAAGCATATCGTAAATCAATATATTTAACTATTCATTCAAGTTTAAGTGTAAAAAAATATAGTCAAGTGTGTGTTAATTAAAAATGGTCTATGGTTGAATATGTACAACCTTATTTTATTACAACAAATAGGTATTAAGAAGAAAAACATCAGAAAATTAGAATAAAATATCAAGGGATTTGGTAATTTTTCTTGTTAAATACTTGTAACTATCACATTGGACTTACTAGTAGGTCCTGAAATGGTGCCTACTTTTTTTCAAGTCATGCCTAACTATTTACACTATAACTTAGTTTTAGGTTTATCTTGTATTTATGTGATGGATGATGTAACTTTTACATTATATACATGCATCAAGTTTAGATATGACAAACCTGAGTATATTTTTTGATTATATGATACCCATTTTAGGTATTTCAAAATGACATAATCAAAATTTGAGGACCATTCTATTATACCACCTACACAACCCATCCCACTTTATGAAATTAATACATATGAGTTGGGTGATTCATGTAAATTAAATCATAAAAATAAATTCATACACATACAATAATAAAAAATTATCAAAATTACACACAAAGACACAATAAAGAATTTAAGTGTTACCATTATTGGGAAACTTATAAAATCCCCCTTATATAGTTAAACATTATTATGATACTAATGAAAATGATATAAAGATCCCATAGCTGATAAATTTTCTAAGGTGAATTTCAATCACATTGATGAATATGAACAATTATCTCTTACTCTATTTACATATTTTAGAGTGACTGAATATATGTAGATAATACATATATGAAAAACATGGATAATGGAAAGATCTATCCTCAAGCACAACCATGAGAAGGAAAATAAAATGTATAAGTTTCTATTAAAACATGTAATCAACATACATATAATATTTCTAATATTCGTTCACACAAAGAAAAGGAAACATCAAATTTAACCATGACTTGGATTAAAAAATAATCATATATATTAGTAAATAATGTGGAATGATTAGATACAAAAGCTGACATATAATTGTAGGTAATAATATTTCATGATACACCACATGAAATACTAAAAATAATAATTTATCACAATAGAATTATCTTAATTATTAGAAAACATATAGTAAATTTAAGTCTTACATATCAAGAATGCATACCATAATGTGATTTTGACAGACTCTCAGACATTACATTGATCATTATAATATATTATAGTGAAAAATTAACAACTACAAGGAAAAATGAATTATTAAAATAACACACGAAACTTAAAAATAATACTAACTAACACCACTAAATTTTATTATTAAAACTATTGATAAGCCTAGTACATAGTTAATTATTGGACCTATACAGGTTATATTTACTAAGTCAATTAAGAGGACATTAGTACACCCTCATAGGGAGAAAAATTCACATCATATATTTATTCATAGTTCAAATATATATTAATCTTTTATAGTGAATCCTAAGGTAGTACCTCAAATGGTTTAATGTGTTTCATAGTGAACATTGAAAGTTAACTTTATCCTATTATTATACAAACCCCATCAAGTCATTTACCCTCTAAAGTTATAGATCCTACATAGAATGATATGAGTAGTAAAAAATAAAGTTACACTACATCACCTAATTCCTTTTTAGATTACAATTCATCATAATGTATCACTTTTCATTCATGGAAATTCACCCTCCCATTCTATGATATAAACACTCACTATGGTTCTCCCATTAATGGAATAATTGGTTAGTTTATTTTATATTTTAAAAATATTTAAAAATAAGAAAAAATCAAATATTTAAAAACTTTAAAAACATTCAAATATGCAAAAAATTTGAATTAATAAAAAAATACAAAAAAATACAAAATATTCCCAAAAATAAAGAATCAAGACTTAAACGTGACATGAGTTAATAGTTTACTTAATTAAATAGTTAATTATTACATGTTTGGAAGATAACATATTTTTCTTCATATACACATGAATTTTAAAATATGATTGTGATGCAGGACATACATATCATATATGAATTCCTAGGTGTTAGACTCCCTTCTACCTAATGTCCATGCCTATTCTAGGAGAATGGTATTCTATAATGGTATTCTATAGGTTAGGTTACATTATCACAAGTTACTCTCTCTCTCTCTCTCTCTCTCTCTCTCTCTCTCTCTCTCTCTCTCTCTCTCTCTCTCTCTCTCTCTCTCTCTCTCTCTCTCTCTCTCTCTCTCTCTCTCTCTCTCTCTCTCTCTAACACACACACACACACACACACACACATGACCTCTATATAATGTTGAGGTAGAAATATTACTAGTATCCTTTTATTTACTCATATATTACATTATGATACATGTATATGCTACTTTCTATGTGTTGATAAGATTTTATGTAATATTTCTTAATCAGATTAATTTTGTGACTCATCCAATTGGATGTGACATAAACATTGAAACATTTGAGATGGATAAAATGGGGGAAAAAATGGATAGAGATAAAATCAAAAGAAATGGATAGGAGAATGGGAAAAATACATTGGAATAAACACAACAAACCACTTAGATTACATAGATTAATGGAGTGAGTTGTACAGTTTAGCAATGGAAACTAGTATCCATATAAAGAGTGATAAAGACATACTTTATATAGGGGAATGAAGATATTACCAAATATGTTTTGAGACAAAATTTATATAGAAAGACTTTGTATTCTACTCTAGAAATAAATCCAAAGTCTTACTTTCCTCCTTTCAGACAAGGTTTTGTTTGGCATCAAATTGGTCGAGGTTGGAATCTTCTTATCAGCATATTAATGAGAACACATAACAATAGATAAGAAAAGAATCAAGATTATATAGAATATAAAATTATTCCTTCAAATTTGATTAAATTTATGCAACATAAAGTATGTTCTCTAGAGTTTCCATCATAAATTTTGAAAATCCAAGAGTTTACACTTAATCAAGATTATAAAGGTTTGAATGGATTTCCTTATTCATAAACATTAATGCATGTTTACAAAAAAATAACTAATAAAAACCCATAAAGTAATTGTTTTTATTAAATATTTGTTCACATTATATTAAAAATAATCATTAAAAATAAAAAACATGGTATAAAGATGCAACAACACTTTCCCATGAGCCAATTAGAAGAAAATTTTTAACCCTTTCATAATGAAAAATCATCCTATTTATAGGTTGAGGGTGTGTAACCACCTTATAAACACCCAATAACCACTTACATAACCACCCTTTTGGTAAAAAATATATATTTAATTGTTAATTCTTAATTTATAACTTCAAAAAGTAAAACATAACCTTTTTAAGTGATTACAAAAAAGTGCAACAAAGAAATATAAATTTAGGGAGATAAAAAGTGACTTTTATGTGTTATTAAGAAGAAGACAAGTCTTTTTTATTGAGAGGGACCTTGTTCAATCAATACAACTATCTATAACTTATGTTTTTCTATTGATTTAAGTGTGTACATTCTAAATCCTTGACTATCTTGCATAGCTCTCATAACTATTATGAAGATGAATTCACACATTTTCATTTTGCCAAATGAAAACCATTTTTATAATTTCAATCGTATGAGAAATAAACATGCATTGTCATACCATATCACTTTATTTAAATACTTAACATTTTTCTCTTATTCATTGAAGGAATGCATTCAAATATTTTGACTATCAATTTTATTTATTCAAGATACCTCAAACTCATGAATCAATTTGAAATGGAGACTTGGTTGTTGTGAGGATTCAAATGCATGAACATGAAAATTTTAGATTGAAATGAGCTTTACCCTAGTTTCAACAAGCATTATATTGAGTTTCAATCATGTGTGAGTAACCTAATATTTTACCTTTTCCAACTCAAGATTTCAATAATTTCTCTACATTATGTGGGATTTCACAGTTTTGCAATCAATTTTTTGTTAATTTATTTTGGACCATTTGTAATTGTCAATTCTATAATTCTAATAGAATAAAAAAGAAACTATGAGATAGATCACTTCATTATGGATAAAACAATGATTTTAAAAATACATATACATGCATGCAATAGTTTTATTAAACCTTGAGAATGTTTTTAAGAAGAGAAACTTGATATCACATTTTAAATAACTATGAATCTAATGGTATTGAACTAATGAATATGACATTGTAAATGCCAATATATTGTGAGTTTATATTTATCTATATGATCACTTATTGCATGTAAAATGTTAATTTGAGAGTTTTAAAAAGGTGGCAAGCTTTGGAAATCAAGTTTTCCTACAATAATAACAATTGAGAAACCTTACAATGTAAACAATAATTACAAAGGTTATAATGATCAATGTAGAACCTATTTATGAAACCAAAAAAATTAAGAACTCTTCGAAATAATGCTTAAACTTATTATAATGTTATACCTATATGCATTCAATGAGAAACCACCTTTTTATATTTCAAAACCACTTTTATGCAAAGAATGGATCAAAGAGCTGCACTGAATGATTCAAAACTTGTTTATTATACCAAAACAATTATATATCCTCAAGACCATCTTTATATACTTATTGAAATGGTCACATGTAATTAAGGAAGGATAATCACTATATGAATCTTTAATGTTACATGGAAATATTTAAAAATAACTACTCAAAGGTTGATAGGATTTGGAGATGTTTGTTACATGAAAAATGGAGTTGTGAAACACACAACTCTTAAAGTAAAATTATGAATACCACAAAGAAAGATTTGGAATTAATTATTAACTTATAATTCCACATTTTAATTCAAAAATCCACTTTAATATCTTAAAACCACCATAAATATGTGTGAAAATGATGTGCATGCTTAATAAGAAGGTTGGTGGACTTGGAGAAAGAGTTTTGCTTGAAAAAAGAGCATTCAAAAGCCACAACATGCATATTACATTTGAGAAATATATAAAAAAAAATTGGTATCTTATATAACTAAAAAACCATGTTTATAACAACTTATAACTATTTTGAGACTTCTTGAAATGAGTTTCATGATAAAAGTGGGGTTGTGAGAGGTAATTTGTATGCAATTTTTTTTTTGAAAAGGCTGAAACATTGCAATTTTGGTATTAAAAAGGCTGTATAGACTTAATGCCACAATTTTATATTATCAAAACTACCTTGATAATATAAACAACACATTTTAAAGCCTCAAACTACTTTTGGTCACTTTTAATACCATTTTTAGGGACTAGAAACAGTTTGGTGGAGGAATGAGAAGTTGTTTAGAGGGTCAGAAAGATCACCAAAACCTATTACATATCAATCCAAAATTGAATACCATATTTTAATTCTAAAAAATTCCTTTATAACATGTAAAAATCCACATTTTATAGCTTTCAACACCACATTGTATATTTTTCAACACCACATTTCAAGGTTTAATAAAGTTATTTAGAAGATTGGTGGGTTTGGGAAATATCTTTTACATTTAAAATAAAATTATGAATCTCACAATATGTAAGATAGATAAAAATTGCCACATAGGGGTAAGTTTGAGACTAATTTCTATGGTTTTCCACGTGGAAAATTTGAAGGAGTTACTTGGAGATTAATAAGAGTGGTAGAGTATGATACTTTTTTAATTTCATGTTTTACTTTATCAAAACTTATTTACACCTTGTCTTAATCCAAAATTTATATTATTATTCTTAATTTCTCTAACATTTCCATGACTCTTGCATGCATGACATGACTCCTTCACAATATGATCAATTCATTTAAATGTTATGAAAATTGATGTAAATGGAGGAATGATAGATTTTAAAATGCCTTTGTAAGTTAGATAAATATATGCATGGAGTCCTAGAGGATAGTCATACCCTTACATGCATCACATTGACATAAAAAGTAATGAAGAACAACTATTTGATCCAACCCTTAATAAATTCTAAAAATGCTAATTAGAGTTCTTATTTTATGTCAACCAAATGAATATTTTCTTCACTTTTAAAGAAAAAATTGAATATTCCATGAAATCATATTTAAAATGATTTTAATATCCATTTCCAAGCGCAAAATCTATATCAATTTTTTGGCCATGTGGCAAAGATTATCTCTCAAAAACACTTAGAAACCAATTTTATCATATTGTGTTCATATCTTGGGACCTTTCTAAAATATCATAAGTATCATGTATTTATTGAAACTTGTGTTTTTCATCATTTTCAACTTTGAGTTAAAATTAACAATCAATATCATTTAAATTCATGGTGTTCCTACTTATTTCTTTGAACTTACTTGAAATTTATTCTACCAATGCAATATGCAAGATAAAAATAATAATAGTAAAAATGTTGCACATAGATTAAGACTTGTATTTTTGGCTATGGATTTAGTGTTTGATTTTTAATTCTTTTTAATTTTCCTTGTCATTAAAACACCTCCAATTTCCTATAGGATTACAATTTGGGGTGTTGTCATGAAATTTAGAATTTCATGACAACATCATGATATGAGATTGATACATATGGATGTTTTAGACTAGTTTTCACTTTTTTTTATGCTCCTTCAATTCAAAATATATCTTGTATAATAGGCTATACATTTAATTCTTATTATTCATGGGAACTTGTCTTTATGTGTGTGACATATTTATATCCATTTTTTGTGACATGTTTTGTGGCATTTGTTGTGGCCCTTGTCTTATTCATTGCAACATGTTAGTGTCCATTATAGATGGCCCTTTGGAATTATGTTTGACATTATGCATTGTACTTTTTTTGAGTTTTATGCTTGATTATAGTGCTATGATCCATATCATGTAATTTTTATTATGTATTCTTATTCTAATTTGGTTACTATATTGCATGCTTTATTTTATATATCTATCTAGATATGACAGTTGTATGCCTCAATTAATTTTTTTTCATGCATGTCTTGATTAAATAAAATTATACCATGATAAAATAATTTCCACATGTTGACATTATTATACATGATTCTATCATTATCACATGATATAATTAATATTTATTTTGAGATTAGTGAATTTCAAGATACATCCATCATCTCAAAGTGGGGGTGGGGTGGGGCAAGGGAATTGTAATAGGATTATCTTAGATATTGAAGACTTTGATGAGAAAAAATTAGATTTTATGATAAAATATAGATTTTAAAGATTCAAAGTAATTCTAAAATTATTTATATGATATAATATAGTTTTCAAATATTCAAAGTAATTCAAAAAAATATTCATGAAAAATATTAGAACATATATATATATATATATATATATATATATATATATATAATATATATATATTAAGTAGGCATATGACATACATTTGAACTCACTTAAAAGATAATCATGTATAAATTCATACAAACTTGGATGCATATACAAATATAATTACATGAACAAGAATTATGGGTTTCCAATACAGTTACACAATCATATAGATGCATGGAATTATGTATCACTTGTCATAGATTCAATGGGAATAATTCTAGTCCTTGTAGATATATAAGTTTTTAATATTAAAAATTTCTTAATGTTCATACACACATATATTTTTGAAATTCAAAATAAATGATAATTGTTCGTGTGCATATGCACTACAATAAAATTTAAAATTTCAATTCAAAATGATTGTTATTTCACTCAAAATTTATTAGCATGGTGGTCATGATGGGGACATGAATATTATTAATTCTATTTTGATTATGCAAATATAATCTAGATCCATCTGTAATGGTTATATTAATTCTATTATGGTTAATGCATGTTCACATCTAGAGAGACTCAATGGCCTCAATGGCCTCAAAATTACTTATAACAAACCCATTGTATGGCTCCACCTTTTTTATGGGTGATTTAATTTTTAGTATACTTACACTTGTATTGACTAGCTAAGATGACCTAAAACTATGCTCTTTCTCTCAATAATCTATGAATCGAATAAGGTTAACTAAAAAGATATTACATATACTTGGATGAGCAGGTAAGGACCCTAATATTCATATATCTATCAAAGGGTGACATATGAATAAAATGTCAAGAGGAAAGGGTTAAAAATCCTAATCCTATGACATAAGGATATAAATCTCATTAGACCTCAACAAAGCTAATTCATTGTAACTATGATTTAAAATATTGAAGAAAAGTAAATGATTATAAAAGGGTACAATTAAAGTTAATTATGGGTAAGTAATTGTAAATAAAGTAAGGTGCAATGGTCAACCAAATGAGGATAAATGAAACATAAGGTGATAAGTGGAAAGTTTGAATGATCTTATATATATACTATATTATTTAGAATAATAATAATAATAAATGAAAATACACACATACATCCATAAAATAAATAAGAAATATATAATCTACTAATTAAAGGAAAAATTATATGGATAAAAATACCTACCTTGGGGTGGGACCATTTATGTTTTAATCTCCCCATTTTATCAAATGGAACTTTACAAGATATGTTTATAGGTAAAAGACCTAAATATCCTTAGTTAGGAACTCCATAAAACCTTTCGTATTGAGCTTCAATGACACCAAAATACTAGATCTTCAAGATGAGGTACTAAACCACTAAATTTTCAAAATGTTCCTTAGAGAAGAAATGTGGGCACAATTAGAGCATATGTAATGTGATATATCCTATTATAAATGAAATATTATCCTTATATATAAGGTTATAATACCCAAAACCAAACCTAAACTATATGTTGATAGTATGGGCTAGAAAGATACAATATAAATATTAGAAGATAATAAAAATTGTATTAAGTTGGTAAATACATTAAAAGAAATAATTGATAAACAAATAAATATTATTGGTAAGGATTATACCATATAATATAATGAAATTATAAAATTTGTATGTTAATTTGACACATATATATTATATACACATAATATTTATAAACTTTATCATTTACTAATGTTGTCTCTCTTATAGGAGCCTGTCGAGTTTCAATCTCTATGAGTGCATGCCTTAAAGGGTGCACCATAAAATGGTTGGGTATACCATTTTTTATTTTCATTATTGTTGTTAAATTATAAAATTACTTAAATCCATTATGAATCTTGCTTATCCAATAGTACGCAATCCAAACCCTATTTATAAATTTCCCTAATCATTTCTCCTTTTAAATATGGTGTAGGAACATGTATATATTAGATAAAAAAATTATTGTTTTGGTGATTTATGGGTATTATAAGTATTTATATGTAAATAAAGATCCATGATTAGGCTTTTTGTACAATTTATGGGTCTTAAGATTGAGTTTTTGGTTTTTCTACCAAAATTAGTCATTTGAAAATTCAAATTTATTTTAGCTTTGTTATAGTTTTGACATGTTTTTAAAGGTTGAAAAATATGTAGTTCCATATTTTAAAGGGTCATTAATGTTCTTGTATGTATATATATAGTTTATTACTCCTTAAATCATGGTTCTCATGTTCAAATTTGGTTAAATCCTATGTAAGGCGACTTGCCAAGACTATTACCTACATTGGAGAAGATGTAGGTGTAGTGGCAAGAAAATAGGAGAATTTAAAACTAATGAGAATATCTAACTAGGTATATTATAAGGAGGTTAAATTAAGGATCTTATAAGAGGTACCAAGAAAGTGCCAACAAGTAGAGGAGGAAACTTTATTCTATTGTATAATTAATTCTACTATATTGTGTTATTAATGAATGAATGAAAATAAGAATTAACAAGTACTTGGTAGGATATTGATGACTTTATAGTATGTGAGTAGAGTTATATTTATTTATATTTATGTTCATATTTCACTATTCACATAAATTCCAAGTTTAATAAGGTGTAAAACACAATACAATTCAATTTCAAATAATTCTATTAGTGTGCAGTCAGAAGGAAAAATTAGTAATATCTTTTTGAGATTTAATCAAGTGTTTTTGAATGGTGTAAGTCATATAAATATTATATAATATTTAATTGGTGAAAATAAACTTTTTAAATGTTCATAATATAATATTTAGTTAAAATCTCCATTCAAATTTGACACAGTCTTGTAGTAGAACATAAAATAATGCTAAAATGCATATTAGAAATCATGTCCTGATTGTTCAAGGTAAAATAACTATTGGATAACTTGAATAAATGTGAGATAGATATAAAAAAATAATTATAAGTGTTTTTTAATATTTTAAAATTCAAATTTACTCCTTTTTAAGACTAACAGGTAGTCACAGGCCTGATAAACCTTGAAATAAGGTTTCAATTACAAACATGCTTATCTCTTGATTTAACTAGTCAAGAATTTTGAAATTTGGTAATCTATTTTATTTTTACACGATTTAAAATATTTAATGGGTTTAATTTTTTTAAAATCTTGTAAAATATGGAAAAATAAGAGCACACATAAAATTAGGCATAATTAGACCTAAAACACAAAATTTTGAAGATAAATTATTGTTTTATGTCTTTCCAAGAGAAATTTAAAGAATTCTTCGATTGCGTCACTTGTAACGAGAAATTTGAATCAATTTTAAGATGTAAAAAGTTTGACTAATTCATATCAAGCTGTGAAATTATCATAATAGGGATAGAAAGGCTACAAGGCAAAGAATAAAATTTAACAAAGTTCTCAAAGAATTAAGAGTAGAAAAGGCTCCATCCACACCAATTTTTGTTATCAAAAACAAAAGAGATAATGTTTAATGAGTAAATACCTTAGTGAAGGTATTGAAATATGTGTGTGTGTGTGTGTGTGTGTGTGTGTGGTGGTGGAAATATTAAGAAAATTGTAAGCAAGGATTCAATATATGAAATTATCTCAGAGGAGAGAGATTCATATAGGGGATGTGAGTGATAGAGAAGAATAATATCCTCAAGAAGAGGTTGTAGAATATATAGAAGAAGATAGAGCATAAGAGAGGCTTATAAGAACAATAATGGGGGTTATTTCAAAACCAAATTTTGAGGTGATTATGTATTAGGGAAGCCTTAATGTTAAATATTTGATTTAATAGATTAAAACTATCAACAAATGTTTTGACTATGATGAAGTGGATGATGTAAAGAAGGATATGTTTTCCATCACAAAGGTTTAAGGGGCATGAATCCCTCTAGTTGGATGGAGTATAAGAGGAAAGGAAAATATTAAGTCATGGGATAGGATAGTGGCCGAATTGAATGGAAAATTTATGCTTAAATACTACCATACCAATCTATTTATGAGGCTCCAAAATATGAAACAAAAAGACTTGATAGTGAAGTAGTATATAGAATAATTTTATAGAATGACTATTAGAGCAGGTCACATTAAGGAAGATGTTGAAAAGGGTCCCAATTATATTAATGAGTTAAATTTTAATATATTATATGAGATAAATATTTTATCCCTAAGGGCATTATAAGATTCATATTAATATGCACTTAAGGTAGAAGATAAACTATCTAAAAGGTAGAGTCAAAATTTCAAAGGAAGGGGTAGAACTTTCAAAGGAAGAGTGTAACATGGAGATAGAAATTAGTTAAAAAATCATAGTGAAGTATCTATTAATATCTCCCAAAACCCAATTTAGTCTACAAGAGGTGTTTATGCATTCAAAGGTAGAAGACCTTACACTAGAGGATGATGAAGAGGATTTTGGGGTAAGAATATACAAGGACATAGGGTAGCAATCAAATTGCTCAAGTAGAGGAAGAGAGTTTGAGGTATCCATCTCATGAGGATGTAATTCATTTAGGAGAATCATTTTTTATGAAGAGAGTGTTCATCAAAATATTTGAGGAAATCAAGGAACCACCACAAAGAAAGACCTTATTCAAGACTACTTTCAAGTCAAAAGGTAAGTACTACAAGGTTATCATTGATAGTGGGAGCACTAATAATTTGATTTCTTCTAAAATGGTAGATAATTTGAATATAAATAAGTTACATCATCCCACACCCTACAAGGTATCATGGATACATAAAGGACATCATATACTAGTGAATGAACATATCAAGGTGGAATTCTAAATAAGTAGCTACAAAGATGAAGTTCTTTGTGATGTAATGCCTATGGATATTTACCATGTTATATTTAGGTATAACTTGGTAATATGATAGGAGAGCTATTCATGATGGGAGAAATAATACTTGTAACTTTTAAAATGATGGTAAGAAACACACACATATTCCATTAAGTGATGAATTTGCATTAGCTGAAGACCATACTAAAGTTATACTAACTAGTGGAAAGGAGTTATTAAAGTTCATCAAAGAAGAAGAGGTATGTTATGATTTAGTTGGTAAGCCAAAAATAGTAATTATATCTACTCATTTGATTTTATATACCCATATAAGTTTATTTAAGTTAAAAATATTATTAAGGATTTTGTGGACATAGTTGTATATGAATTACCTAATGAGTTACATCCAAGGAGAAGTATTAATCATAATATATACCTCATTCTAGGAGCTAGCCTACCAAACAAGGCATCCTATAGAATGAATCCAAGATAGAATGGATAAATAAATAAATAGATGAAATAATTATTTTATAAGGGGTTGGTTAGAAAGAGTTTGAGTCCTTGTGTTGTCCCAATAGTTTTGTCACCAATGAAGGATGGAGGTTGGAGAATTACATTGATTCAAGAGCTATAAATAAAATCACAATTAGGTATAGGTTTACATTGCCTAGAATTAATGACCTCATAGATTGTTTGACTGGTGATAATTATATTTTCTAAGATATAATTGAAAAGTGGATAACCATAAAAATCATAATTAGAGAAGGGGATGAGTGGAAGACAACCTTAAAAATAAATTATGGACTCTATGAATGGCTTGTTATGCCATTTGGACTAACCAACACTTCAAGCACTTTCATGAGACTCATGAATGAATTACTCAAGGAATTAAATGGTAAGTTTTTTTATTTTATATTTGGATGATATATTTATTTACAACCAATCAAAATAATAAAACATTGATCACTTTAGGATGGTATTTGAGTAAGCTTAAATAAGAGAGACTACTAGTTGATCTTAAGAAATGTAATTTTTGTAAATAAAGTTATTTTATTTAGGATTTATTATATCTAAATATGGAATAAAAATGGAAAATAAAAAATTCAAATTAATAATGGAGTGTCTTGATCCAAGAAATGCATTTGAGGTAAGGAGATTCCATAGATTAGCTTGCTTTTATAGGAAGTTTATCATAAATTTTACTATTATTTTTGCACCAATTATGGAAAAAATCAAGGAAATGAAGAAACCATTTAGATGGATTGATGCATCTATTTTTTTTTAAATATTATAAATAATAATATCACAAAACAACCCATTTTATCATTTCTTTATTTTGGCAAACATTTTCCATGTAGAGTGTGATGCTAGTGGAAACTGACATAGGGGTTGTTTTGAGTCAAGAAGGCAAAGCCATTACCTATTTTAGTGAGAATCTTAATGAAGACAAGAAGTTAATATATAAAGATATGATAAATATTTATATAGCCATAATTAAATCCTTGAATAAATGGAGGCATTTTTTTATGTTTAAAGAGTTTAATATTGTACACTGATAACCATGCTTTATAGTTCATTAGTAGTTAAAACAAACTTAATCAAAGGCACATGAAGTGGGTTGAGTATTTTAAAAGTTTATCTTTTTTAATTAAACATAAAATTGGATAAACTAATAATGTTACCAATGGTTTAAGTATGAAGAGTTTTTTTTTTAGGAATCACAGGTAAACATCTTGGGATTTAACTCATAGAAGGCTTTGTACAAAGAAGATTCTGATTTCAAGGAGATTTATGAGGCATATGAGAACCCAGTGAGCATAAATATGAGTCCATGGATGGAATACATGATAAAATAAATCTATTATTTATGGGAATCTAGTTGTATATTCCAAAAATCTCGATTAGAGACAATCTACTGAAGGAGAAGCACAATGGTAGCTTAACAGGACACTTTGGGTAGTCAAAGACTTTATCCTAACAAGTTTACATTATTATTGGCTTGGAATGTATAAGGATGTGAATAAATTTATTTAAAGGTGTAATATATGTTAGTATTCCAAAGGAACAAGTTGAAATGAAATTTTATTATATGTTTTTTCCCATCCCTAGTAGGCCCATGGGATTCAATCAATATAGATTTTATGGTTTGACTGCCAAAGACTCAGAAAGGTAATGATTTATATTTATATGGTATTTGATAGGTTTTCAAAAATGTCTCACTTCATTCCTTGCACACAAAACAAGTGATGAAACTCATATTGCTAACTTATTATTCAAAGACGGTTGTGAGACTATATGGGCTTCCTAAAAGCATTATATTTGACAAAGACACTAGATTTGTTGGTCACTTTTGGAGGACAATGTGGAAGAAGTTGGGAAGTAATTTAAAATTAATATCATATTCCATCCTCAAGCTAATGGCCACACTAAAAATAGTTAATAGAATCTTGGGAAACATCCTTATAAGTTTGGTAAGTGATCACCCAAAGTAGTGGGATTAGGTATTGACCCAAGCATAATTTATTTATAATGATTCCCACAAATATGAGTACAAGACTTATTAAATTCCAAATTTTGTATTATATTCACCCAAGAGGGGTTTTATGAGTTTATAAACTTGGGAAAACAAGAGAGAAGTGCATAAGGTGAGGACTATATAGTAGTTATGCAAGAGTTGCATGAGCAAGTAAAATAGAGACTAGAAGCAAGTTCATGCAAGTATAAAGAAGAAATTATTTTGAAA
>JARHVA010004370.1:1485000-1582500 GCA_037957365.1 Torreya grandis | reverse complement strand
TTGGTTTAGGCTTCTAACTATAAAATCAATATTTTTTAGGTGTGATAATAAACCAAAACACATAAACTCTAATATGTCCATAAAAATTTAAAATAAATCAAACTAACACAAAATACCATGAATATGTACCTTCAACATGTTCATTATGATCTTTCGAAGTGTTGCATTCCTTGTCATCTATTTTCCTCTTCCTAAAACCATGTTCTATAGACATTTTATCAAGTATTGTGTAAGTAACCTAAATAAATAAATACAACAAATGAGATAAGTGGAGGGAAAAGAGATAAGTCATGCACAAAATGTTATATTTCACTCCATCCCACCATGGTTACTTGTCAACATACATAGTGACAAGAAAACATGTGCACTTGATCACTAACATTTGTAACATTGAAAAACAAAAAAGTTAAACATGTGAATAGGATAGATTACTAATGAACCTGAAAACTATAAAGAATAAAAAAATTACCAATAGGCTAAGATCTTGAAATAATACTTAGAATTGATTCATATTGATTGCTTGAAATAATTACAAACCCAAACCATGTTTAAATAAGTCTTAACTCAAAATTTAGAGTTGACATGAAAAAATTCAAAATATCTAAAATCTAAAAAAAACATCAATTTTTAGCAGTCGCTATTTATATTAAGTTTTGCATGCAAGTGCGTGCAGCTCTAAATTTTTTCTAAAATAACCTAAACACTAAAATTAGCCTATGGGACAAAATTCAAATGATGTTGACTTTTGGTTCTAAAAATATACAATTTCTAAAAATAGAAATTTCCTAAAAAAACCATTAAACATTAATTTTAGACCCTTAAATGATCACGTTTGGCCTCCAAATAATATTGAAATCAAATATAAGTGGATAGAGAAGCTTAGGATAGAATCAAACTTTTGATATGGTCATTTTGGCATGTGAAAGAGCTCAAACAGAGTTACGGGTCAAAATTTATGGCCTCCAAAAGGTTGGCATCATTCTCCTCTAGTTGAAAACAACTCAGCTCCTATGATTTGCCTTGATTATACTACTTCCATTTGTCTTTATAAATATTTTTCAGCACCTATTCTATAATCAAAGTGTTATCTTCTTGTTGCAATCCTTCCCACTGCACCAAATAACTGTTATAATTTCCTGGCCTTGTGCTCACTATCTTCATATCCAAAACTTACACTATTTTGTCTTTCTTCTTCTTTGGAACTTACTGCTCCTAATTTACTTCATCTTCACCATCTTCTCCATGGAATTCATATAAATGTGAAACATTAAATACTAGAGATATATCAAAAGTCTATGGTAAACTTACCTCATAGGCATTATCATTGATTTTGTTCACAATTTTGCATGGTCCAATTTTCTTGTACTTCAACTTATTGTATATGCCTTTTGGAAATCTCTCTTTCCTCAAGTAAACCATTACCAACTTTAATTATTCAAATACCTTGGATCTTCTTCTGACATCTGTTGTTGATTTATATTTCTCATTACTTTCCTATAACTTTCTTATTACTCCTTGAAACTGTTGCATATGCTCTACAAACACTTCTGTGTCATCACTAATTCGATCTACAATTGGCAATTGTACCAAATATAAAAAAGCCCATATGATTTCTCCCATAAACAATTTAAAAAGGTGACTTTCTTGTTGATATATTCACTAAACTTTTATATGCAAACTCATCTTGTGGTAAATCCAAGTCCCATTATTTTGTCTTCTCTCCCACTATGCATCTCAATAAATTTCCCAAGCTCCTATTCACAAATTTTGTCTATCCATCTATTTGTGGATGATATGCACTACTGAATTGTATCTTAGTACCCATCTTCTTCCACAAAATACTCTAGAAATGACTTAGAAATTTTGTGTCCCTATTTGAACTAATAGTTTTTAGAAAACCATGCAATCTTTTAATATCCATAAAATATAATTTTCAACCCTAGTAACATCATTGGTTTTATTACATGTAATTAATTGAACCATTTTATAAAATCTATCAACGAAAAAAAATTGAATCATTACCTCTCTATGAGTTTTGCAATCCCAACACAAAGTCCATACTCAAATCTGTCCATGGTCCTCTTGGAACTGGTAATGGCATGTATAGTCTAGTATTTTGTACATGTCCTTTAGCCACCTGACATATTCTACATCTTGAAACATACCTTGTCATATATCTCTTCATCTTTGGCCAAAAATTCTTTTCCTCCACCAAAGCTATTGTCTTCATCTTACCAAAATGCCCATCCAAACCACCACTATGTAATTCTCTTATTATATTGTCTCGTAGAGACCCAACTAGAATGCATAATTGTTTCCCTTTGAAGAGATAACCTTATTTTATAATAAACTCATCATGAATAACATATGTCCCACCTATTAATGGATGCTTTCACTTCTCAACTACCTTGCTAAAATATGGATCAATATCATATAATTATTTAATAACTTTAAATCCAACCACTTCACTCACCATAGTAGTTAATAATGCTACCCTCCTACTCAATGCATCAGCTATTTGATTTTATTTTCTTGATTTATGTTTCAACACAAAAGTACAACTCTGCAAGAAAGAAACCCACTTTACATGCCTACTATTCAGCTTATTTTGTGTATTCACATACTTCAAAGCCTCATGATCTTTGAATAGTATAAAATCCTTAGGAACTAGATAATGCCTCCAATATCATAATGCTTGTACAATTGCATAAATTTTAACATCATAAGTAGAATACTTTGTTCTTACCTCATTTAATTTCTCACTAAAATACACTATTGGCTTTCCTTCTTCACTCAGCACAGCACCAATTCCCATAAATGGAGCATCACAATCAACCTCAAACACTTTGTTAAAATCTGACAATGTTAAAATTGACCCTTTTGTAATCTTCTTCAAATTTTCAAAAAAAAATTGTGGCTGATCTAGTCCATGCAAATTTCTTCCCTCTCATGCAATCTATTATTGGTGCCATAATACTACTAAATTTTTTAATAAATATTTTGTAAAAATATTTTAAACCATGGAAACTTCTTACCTCTATAATGCTTCTTGGAATAGGCCACTCAACAATTACCTTTATATTTTATTCATTCATTTTCACACCATCTGCTGAAACTACAAATCCCAAAAATACCAAACTATTCTGCATAAACCTGCACTTCTTCAAATTTACATACAACTTCTCTTTTTTTTTAACAAATCCATTACCATTATCAAATGTTGTAAGTGTTCTTCTTTAGTCTTACTGAATATCAAAATATCATCAAAACAAACAACCACAAACTTACCAATATATTCACGTAACACTGTATTCATCACCTTCATAAATGTGCTAGGTGCATTAGATAATCTGAATGGCATCACCATCCACTCATGTAAGCTATCCCCAGTCTTGAATATATTTTTCCACTCATCTCCTTCATGAATTTGAATTTGATAGTAACCACTCCTTATATCAATCTTGGTAAAATATTTTGCTCTTGCAAGCACATCTATCATATCATCTAAATGAGGTATAGGAAACCTATACTTTGTTTTAATTTTATTAATTGCTCTACTATCCACACACATTCTCCATCCTTCATCTTTATTTGGAGTTAGCAATGTTGGTGTTGCATATGGACTCATACTCTCCCTTATCACTTTCTTACTTATTAATTTAGTAACCTATTTATTTAATTCTAAATGTTATGTTGGTCTCATCCTATAAGTTGCTTGATTGGGTAGAGTTGATCCTGGAATCAAATCAATGTGATGTTGAATATCTCTCTTTAATGGTAAACCATCTGATAACTCATCAGGAATAACATCTGCATATTCTTTCAACACTCTTGCTTCTTTAGTTGGGATTGGCACCATTTTTGTTTCTTTATTATTTGCTACTAGTGCATAACAACAACCTACATCTTCATATGTTGGATAAATTATTTAGTACAGAGCATGCTTTCTGTCTTCTCTTCCTCTTTAAGAGGTAACAAAACTACCTTTGTACCACCTTTCCAAAAAGTGTATGTGCTCTTTTCTCCATCATGAACTACTTTCCTGTCAAATTACAATGATCTCCCCAATAACACATGATAGGCATCCATTAGATAACATCACACCATATTTCATCATTATAAATTTTTCCTATAGAAAACTTGAAGCACCTTTTATCTACTATAACCTCATTCCTTTTCTTAAACCATGAAATTTGATAAGGGTTAGGATAATTTTCACATTGCAAATTTAGTTTCTCAATCATTTCTTTAGAAACCATATTTTCACAACTACCACCATCTATAATCACTTTGCATACCTTTCCACCTGAAGTACATCTTGTTCAAAAAATATTTGATCGTAGCCATGCATCACCATCTTCTTTATTCTACACTTGATCCTTCCTTGGAGTGATCATGGTTCTTCTCATCATGATATTCTCTCCAACATCAGCCAGTACAACTTCAGTATTCCACTCTTTTATTTTAGCCTTAACTAGATTTACTCTTGAGCGATCTTCTTGCCTCCTTTCTTGATTTTGATAGTGTGGACACTCAAATGCTCTATGCCCTTCTTATCCACATCTATAACAGACATAAGATCTACGTTGATTTAAAAACCCTCCTCTAACACCACCATAACCTCGTCCTCTCTGAAATCATCTTCCTCTTTATTTATATTGAAACCTTTGCCTATTATCATCTTATCTTTCAGCACCACGTGATGATTCACCTTTATTGGCATTAAATCTGCCTTTGGTGGTATTAAACCCACCTCATTCCCTTATTGGAGGGTATCCACCTCTTTTTTGACCAATAGATGTCCTTCTAAAATTTTATCTATTTTGTTTTTATTCTATCTTCAAAGCTAATTGATAAGCCTCCTCCATGTTAAGTATTATATTCATGCTTAATTCATCTTGAATAGAAAATTTCAAACCATTTACATACCTTGCATCCATCTACTCTTTTTTTTCATCATGTTCCACTCATATGGAAATATTATAAAATTCATCTGTATACTCTTGTATACTATGATCTTTTTGTCTCAAATTTTGAAATCTTCTATATAGGGTTTGTGCATAATCCACAGGAAAAAAATTCTCCCTCAGCTTCTTCTCCATATTTTTCCTTAAATTAAACTTCTCTTTACCTTTTCTCTATCTCTCTTTCTGTAGGTGATCCCACTAAATCATCGCATGACCTTTTAATTTCATGCATGCAAACTTTACCTTCTTGTCTTCTCTCATAGTCTTCCACTCGAACAACTTCTCCATGATATTCATCCAATCTATCAACTCCTCTAGTTTTAAACTACCTATATAATCTATAAAATCAACCTTGATTCCTTAATATATTACTTTTAAATCTCAAACCATCCTCTCTTCCATCAATTGTGGTTTCTCTTGTTGTTCTTCTTGCTGAACTTCTTCATCATGATTTGTGTCTTCCTCATCACCACCCTGTCTTCTCTACTAATTGGTGATAACCTCTATTAATTTTTGAACTTTCCTCTACAACTCTTATATATTCCAGTTCATCTATGCAACCCCTCATCATCATCTTTTCATTCTTTACTCTTCCAAGATTCAAACTTGCTCTGATACTAGATAATGAACTTGAAAACTATTAAGAATAAAAAAATAAAAAATAGGCCAAGATATTGAAATAATACTCAAAATTGATTCATATTTATTTCTTGAAATAATTACAAACCCAAACCATGCTTAAATAATACTCAACTCAAAATTTAGAGTTGACATGTAAAAATTCAAAAAATCTAAAATCTAAAAAAGCCATCTATTTTTAGCAGCTACTATTTATAGTAATTTTTGCATGCAAATGCGTGTGGATCTAAAAATTTCTTGAAATAATCTAAATACTAAAATTATTCTATGGGACAAAATTAAACTGAATTTGACTTTCAGTTCTAAAAATATCTAATTTTTAAAAATAGAAAATTCTCTAAAAATCATTAAACATTAATTTTGGACCCGTAGATGATCATGTTTGGCCTATAAAAAATATATAAATCAAATCTAAGTGGATAAAGCAGCTTATAATAGAATCAAACTTTTTGATGTGATCATTTTAGCATGTGGAAGAGCTCAAACGGAGTTACAGGTCAAAAGTTATGCCCTCTAGAAGGTTGGCATATTTTTCTCTGCATCAATTATCTATTAACATCATTACATTTCATACATATATAAATGATTTCAAAAGTACATGTGAACATCATCACAACATTTAACCATACACCATCATGCAATACATCACTAAATACAATATTAACCACCAAATCATTACTTAAATCATAGACAAATGAAACACTTCATAGCCAACATTTCTCATAAATGAAACAGTAGTATTAATATGTAATGTCCAAATAATATGTATCATTACACATCATAAATGTCATATATATATATATATATCATGTCCAAGGTAGTAGCTGAAAACTAATATTCATTTCATGGCATGGCCATGGAACCTCATGTCAAGGAATAAATGGAAGTGGATGAGCAATGAATGCAAATATATGTATGTGTCACCTTGTCATGCAGACACCTACATTTTAAACTGTCAAGGTTAGAAATCTTGATGAAAATTAAGAATAACACACCAACATGAATAATAAACATATTGGTTTGCTAAATAATCTATGAAAATCAAACCTCTAATAAATGGCTCATAATGCTTTGGAACAACATCTCCATCCAAATCACTTATCATTTACAACATCATCACTCAAATAAAATTAACCTAGGGGTCTTGTGCTTGTTCAATGTTATTCCTATACAAAGGAGCAATAAGGAATATTAGATCAATGTTGGTGAAAAATAGAAACGTAATAACAATTCCTTTAGATATAATCATTTATTTTACTTACATTATGCATCTTGTCATGAGCAATTTCTATTTCTAGGGTCCCTGACAAATCCTTTTACATTTTTAAGAAAGGTACTCCCTCAAATTAATGTTATCATCATCACTTGAATGGGTCTAAGGGTCATCTCTCTGAATTCTAGGTGGTGATGGCTACAAAAATATAAAATTTAATATTCTAAAACCTAAAATTGACTTAAATTTTACTTCCTATAAACCAATCAATAATTTTCATCTAACCTAACATTCACTATTTCCTACACCTTGCCCTTGCTCCACCCATTGTCTTTCTCACTCCATTTCTTGATATTATCTTCTCCACCTTATGCAAGCTTACATTATCCATTCCAAGTTTCACTTGAAAAGTATGTAATCATCTAGTCATTGTTAGTCTTCAAGGCTATTTCATTGACATCACATGTTTGGGAGACATTATCCCTCACCATCCATGATATTTCTATTCTATATCTCTTGTTGAAGCTCTATTTTGTTAAGATTAAATCTGATGGCCTATGTTCCATTTATCTTTTTATGTATTCTCTTACCCTTGACTTCATTTTACCATTATCAACATGCCCTGGGAGCCTCCTTAGAATGGGATGCCAACCATGAGTCTTTGGATGATGTGTGTTAATTCCATCTAGTGACCAAAATGGATGACCACCATCATCACAAAATGTATTGCATAGTCACAACATGCAACAGTGAAAATCTAGTTTCACAATACCCATATCCGCAATCCTATATTATCCAAAAAACTATGATTCAGAAAAGAAGACATGTTAGGTTATAATCATAAATCAACAAACTAAATAAAAGGTCTTCAAAAATAATAAAATGTTCTTACAAGTTTTAGTTCCTCCTCGACATCAGATTTTTAGGTGTCTAAAAATCAATCACTATCATCATCACTAACATCATCATCGACATCCTCATCAGGATTCTCTAACTCCACCTCATCCTCCACAATTGTCAACATATATATGTCAATCCAAAGATATGTGGAATAACAAATATGTATGAGCATGATGAAGGAAAGAAGAATACACAAACTAATACTCACATTTATGGGGGCAAATTCATTATGCAAGTCATTATCTCCATCCTCACCATCAATTTGATCCACCCTATCTAACTTAAATATATAAAAAAACATAGAAAATCATAAGGTGTGTTAAAAGTGGTCTATTATTGAGCACTATATGAATGCAAAAAGAAGCATCTTTGAACAAAATGAATGAACAAATATTAAGTATGGTCAATGGTTCTCATATATCTCAAGACACAAACTTATTATGAAAGTCATGAACACCCTTGTTTCCTTGGCTCTGCTCTGCCCCCTCTTGTTACACTATTAAACATGACCTAAAAAATAATAAAGTGGATGCAAAGTTAGCAAATATTGAGTATAATACAAATGTAAAAATAATATTAAATTCTACTTGGCCAATATAAGGATAATCATTAAAATTACATGTATTATCCCCTTGTCTACATTTATATTCATAAAATAATTGAATTTCCATCGAGATTCCACTATGGGATATTGGTAGCCACAGAGTGGCTATCTTGACCTAGTGAGAATCCCACCCCCATTGGTGGATGCACCATATGAAACCCTATTATAATATCCAATGATTCGATGGGAATGTATGAACTCAAGGCATGCCTATAATGAGGTCTAACTACTATTTTATTTCTCCTAAAACAATCAATGTAACAACTGATAACATCAACAAATAATAATTGAACTAAATAATTCACCATCAAGGGTAATAGATAAAACTACATACAATATGTTTGGCCTCAACATATATCATTTTCAATAATTCATTTGATTTTAGATCATCCATCATAAATTTGGAACAAAGACATAAATTTAAAAGGAATAAATATAATTTAACCAGTTGTGCACATCCATTGTAGATGGAAGGGAGTAGAAGAACTCCCCCAAAAGGTGTAAACTCTAAAATGTCTAAAAAGTTCTAGAAAATTATTAAAAAAATACATCCATACAATAGTATACATATAAAATATATTGATGGTTTATGATGGATGTGTAGTGGATTGAACAAAATTGAAAACTATGAGGATATCACATGCAAATAAAAAATGGCAATCAAATTACAATTTATCTTCAAAGAAGGTGCCTCTGAAAGTGTATTCATAATCTTGGTTGGGTTAGGAATAAATATATATTTCAAATGTAATGGTCTATGCTTTTATATCTTCAATTTTTGTGCACAATACACATTAAAAGGTTTAGGGGATGGACTAGGGTGGAACTAAAATCCCATCTTACCCCTTTGATGGTTTTTCACAGTCCTTTAAACTTCTATAGATTCCCAAATTAATTATCATAGTTTCTCATGTTCCTTAATCATTCTATGTTCATATTCTTCCATAGTTTCATATGTTACAACATAATTAAATCTCATCTCATATGTCATGATACATGTTCAATACTCACCAACATGGCACAATGTGCTTCTAGCTTTTAACTCCCTAACTTGAAAGAGAATCAAAAAGATGGTTTTAGTTTTGAAACCCAAGTAGTAATATATTACACATAGTATTGGTGGAAAAGACTTTAGTAATTCATAATCAAAACCATAGGTCTCATGTAAGTGGTTTAAAACATATTTGGCTTTCATTACTTTAAGAACAAATTAAATATAGGACTCTAAAGAGATAAAAAGTATCAAAACATATATATATATATATATATATATATATATATATATATATATATATATATATATATATATATATATATATATCTTGTTTAAAGACAAGAATAAAGGATGAAAAATAAGAATATATAATAGGGGAAAATACACACACACACACATTTGGGGTGAAGTACAATATAATAATGGAAGTATTAGAAGAATAAAAAAATGAAAGGCTGAGAAATAATATATATGTAAACAATTTTAGTAGTTGATAAAATTAATTTGGAGCATAACACATAAATGGTCTAAATTCATCCAACCATATAAGTCAATTGTAAATTCAAGTAGTGATGGAGATAAAGTAGAGTGTTTGATTATGAGATGTTGGAGGTAGGTACTATTCGACATAGCCAAATTGAATATTCATCCCCAATCATCATGATGTTGAATGATGGCACTTGGAGTTTGTGCCTCAACTAAAAAGAACTCAAAAAGTACACCATAAAATATAAGTTTCCTATTATATTAATTTATGTTTTTTTAGATGAGATACATGGTTCTATTTATTTTACCAAACTAGCTCTCTATTTTGGGTATCATCGAATATGGATTAAAAAATGAGGATATCCCTAAAACATCTTTCAAAATTCATGAAGACAATTTTGCGTTTATGGTCATGTTGTTTGGTCTCACAAATACACCATATACATTTTATAATATGATGAATACTATTTTTATGCCTTTTTTAATTAATTTGTGTTACTATTTTTTATGACATCCTAATCTACAACAAAAATTGTCTAAAGAATGTGAAACACATATTGTTAGTTCTGGAATAACATCAAGATATGTCATGGGAGTAGTAATCATGAAATAAAGAAGATCCATTTCATTTGAGAGTCAATAACTCAAGGGAATAACCAAGCTCAAGCCAATCTATGAGAAATGGATGATGGATACTTTTCATGCAGTCAAGAACTAGAGACCTTATCTAACGGGTGGTAAGTTTTAGGTAAAGACTGATCATGATAGTCTAAAATATTTTTTAGATCAATGATAGAAGAACAAAAAAAGTGGGTGACTAAAATGTTGGCATATGAATTTTAAATAGTCAATTATAATAAATCAAAATAGAATGTGGTAGCATATGCACTTTCAAGGAGGAATGAATCAGTTGAGACATTTTTATGTGCAATGACCATTTAGAAAGTGGATAGGTCAAAATAAGTAAGATCATGATGAGAGAATGACATGGACACATAGGTTCTGATTTAGAATCTTCAACATAGTTCAGATAGTGGAAAGGGAACACATTATGGTATAAATACAGTTTATACCTATGTAAGGATTTTGCCCTCAAAGAAAAGATCATTTAGGAGCTTCGTACATCTCCAATATGGGGAAACTCATTATTTTTGAAGACATATTGAATTGAATCAATGAAGATTTATTTTGGGAAGGGTTAAAGGGGGATATATAGAAATTTTTGGAAGAATGCATGGTTTATCAATGGAACAAAGGAGAAATAATTAAGACACCAAGTCTTTTGTAGCCTATATCCATCCCCAGCCAGAGGTGGGAGGATATTTTCATGGATTTATTTATAGGGTTGTCGAGGCTTGAAGGTAAAAATTTCATTATGGTTGAACTATGGATATGCCCACAAAATATGCTCATTTTTGTTTCTTATCACAACCATTTTTAGCCACTATAATAGTAATTGTTTTTCTCCATATAGTTCAAAATTTTCACTGTACTCCTAAAATCATTGTAAGTTATCATGATTCTATATTCACCTGTAAATTTTAGACTGAGTTATTTACATATTTGGGTAATGAGTTGGCTCATAACTCATCATATCATCCTCAATATGATGTTCAAACATAACCTAATAATAATAGTATGTTGGCAAAAAAATCAAAGGAAAGAAATTGTACTAAAATTGACAAATTTTAAAATAATTGATTAAATATTATTTAATATTTCCCATATTTTATAATAGTGTAATTTATTGTATTACAACTAAACCTAACATATCGTCATATTAGGAAAGTGGGTGATAACATCTAATTTTTATTGTTCTTTTTGTGTTTGTTTTGGGGGCAGAAGAATAGAGAAGAAATAAATGAGAGGTCAATATATAAGAGATACCTAAACAATTTTAGTAGGTGATAAAATTAGTTTGGATCATAGCATGTAAATAGTATTCATCTAACTATATAAGTCAATTGTCATGTAGAAGTTGGTCAAGTAATAAATTCAGACAAAGTGAAGTGTTTGATGATGTAAGGAAGGTTCACTAGTAATTTAAATTTTTAAATCCAATAAAAATTCCCATGATTGAGTTATCAACAATACCTCAAACTCTCACGCACAATTTTTAACAAAAATACAAAGACTTATGGGAGCACAATTTACCAAGTGCCGATTTATAACAAATAAGATATATTGACAAATATTTTGACTCATAATGCATCAAAGCCTATGAAACATAGTGATAACATGGAAAATTAAGGTGATAAGGAGCATACATACTCTGGGCAAACTCTGCAAGAATAATTGAGTGAGGAACCATTATTATGGATAGAATGTTCTTTGATAACATGGAAATGAAAATGATTTCCTAAAGTTTTAAATATTTTTATGTGAAGTATGGGGCTCAAGCCACACAACCATAAAACAATGTGGGAGTAACTAATGTATGAAAATTTTGAATATTTATCTAGATATCTTAAAATTAGATATAAAAACATTATCTTTCCAAGGATGTCAAAGATGCATATCCTTTATTGAGTCTTGCTTCTACTATAGGTACATGACTAAAATGTAGTCCAGAGAAAACCACACCCAAGTAGGTGTAAGAGTGCACCACCTTGACCCATTTTCCTTTTTATGTCAAATTTATTGTAAATGTTATTTTCTTAGTTACGCTGAATGCCATGATTTTTGTCTTTGCAGGATTTACTTCAAGGACATTTTTATCACAAAATTTTCTTAAATTATCAAGCTAGATTTGAAGACCTCTAATTGAGTGTGAAAGTAAAACAATGTCATCCACAAACAATAAAATATCAATCTTTCTTGATTAAGAGGAAGGAGGGGATTAGATTTTTATGATAAAAAAAGGAAAGATAGAGGTAAGGAGTTGGAACCACTAAATATGACCCACACATCCCAAAAGAAAATAGTATGGGAGGGTCTTAAAATATTTTAATTTCATTTTGTTATGTAGTGGGCTTGTAGTTTGTATCATGTATTGTTTTCCACTGGGAGAGGAGTCTCATTGAACTTTGATTATTTTATCTTTTTCTCCATTATAAAACGTGAGTTCCCCTTTAAAACCCAAATTTTAGAAATAATAATAAAAAGCAATAAAATAATAATTTAAATCTCAAAGAGGCTACAACCACTCTTCCACCCAAACTTGTGGAGATAATACCTTGGGATATCTTATTGGCTCTCTCAATTGGGTCTAAAGTCTCATAAATGCTGATGGGGTTGGTATTAGTAATATTAGCGTAACTCTAATGATATGCATGGTCAAAATGAATAGTAATATGTTGTCAAGAGAGAGGAGAGGAATAAGATGTACTAGGTTCAACAAGTTTTAAAATAATTAAATGAATATTATTTGAGATGTTTTATGTTTTATAATAGTGAAATTCATTGTATTACACCTAAACCTAACATATCATCATGTTAAGAAATTGGGTCTCACACACACACACACACACACACACACACACACACACACACACACACACACACACACACACACATTTTTGGTGGAAGTATAATATAATAATATAAGTCTTGAAAGAAGAAAGAAAAAAAACGTTGAGAAATAAGATATATGTAAACAATTTTAGTAGTTGATAAAATTACTTTGGAGCATAGCATGTAGATGGTCTAAATGTCAGGGAAACCACGAACAATAAACATGCTCTGATCCCTACTGAGTTAGGATCTTGCTCTACCAATTAGAACACATGTGATTACTTCTTGTATTAGCAACTAAACATGGAATTATACCAGAATCAATAAGTAACTAGAAATATGAAACAACACAGGAATATGAGAGACAATACACAATTGTATTAATAATCACTCCGAAGAATATACAATAAGGAATATGCCACTTCTTCCTCCACCTCAAAGATTCGCCACACCTCAAGACCTTCTTCCCTCTCTCTCTCGGTCCCAACAATCAACTCCAATATAGAATTGATGTTCACCTCTCCAACCAGTCAGTAACACACTGCCAGTTCACTAAGTACACAACCGTACTCCAAGTAGATCTCCTGCTCTCTGCTGCTACCTGCAAATCACTAGACCTTACTCACCATGTAGATATCTCTACACCCCTGAAGAACCCTTGTCCTTGCCTCACCATGTCCTTATGATTCTTTAACCAGTACCCTGGTGGATCAGCTCCTTGACCTTGCAGACCTTGCAACTCTCCCTGATCATACACACTTAGCACCCCTTTGGAACTAGGAAAAGCTACACTAGCTCTCTCTAAAAGCTCTATGGCTTTCTAGCACACTTTTACAATACAATCATGAGTCTATATATAGATCTCATCCAAACAATAATTAGACAATAATATAATAATTAAATCCATAGCTCTCAGTCTAAAATTAGCTCTAAACATGCAAACACTTGGTTCGTCAACCAACTGCCCGTAACATACTCGCAGCTCGAACCACAGGTGACCGACGCCGGTCCCTGACTGCCTGGGGGTGCCGACGCTGGCCGATTTATGACCGATGTCGGTTGCCTTCCTGTCTCCCTCCTACCGTTATCAGTTGTCCTGACCGATGCCGGTGTCTGTGACACTCCGCAACTCTTCTGCAACCTCCATAACTTCTCCTGTTTGCATCCTGGTGAAGCTTTTAGCTCCACAACCTAACAATCTCCCACTTGGAGATAAATAGCTACACCTGTACCTGTATCTGTAGCCCGTCTAATCTGTTTCCTAGCTTGTATCCCTCTTCAAGATCCATCCTGAAGACCAACCACCACACAACTGTGATGCTATACCTGTCATTCAAGTAACCTACCACATCCGAACCTACACATCCATGTAGTGAAGAACTTGACCCTGCATAACAGAATCCCTACTGCTAGTCCCACTGAACTGTCCTCTAGTACTCCTTCCCTGAATTGGCTCCATACTTTCTGACAACCCCCACTGAATTGGGAAAACTCAGGCCTACAATAGACCTCATGTGATTTCGAACCTCGTTTCAAGCTAAGCTTGAACTGTCCAGCCATTGGTGTGCTTACCGATTTTGCATCCTGCGTAATGAACCTTGCCAACACCAATTTCACATCAGCTCCCACTGAAGATAAAATCTCCATGTCTCTTATGCCAAAGAATTTTGCTGCTCCAAATTCCTCATGACACACCTCTGAACTAACCTTACCTTTTAGCTCGACAAGTCCCTGTATGTACAAAACCTGCTAGCAAACCATCCACATACAGTAACTGGATAATGTCGCGACTCATCATCCACCTGGTAAGAACAAAACCACAATAGTTACATTGACATTGACTGAAGCCATGCTTAGTCATCCCCCTGTCAAAACCTGTACCACTGTCCTGCAGCTTCTTCAAGACCTTATGCCTTGGCCTTCTGTCTCTTGTATCCATCCACTCTCTTCTTTAAAATGGGAATCCATTCCATCTCTCAGTGCTTTCTTCTAGCTGACAACTCTACCAACAAATACCTGTTTGGTTCTTCTCCAAGGACTCACACTCCTCATCCATGCCAAGCTCCCACTGTATCTGGACTCTACCTGCATTGCCTCTTCACATCTTCCTGGTTCTTGACCATCAGTAAGCAATATAAAGAAGGTGAACAATGAATATGAGGTTCACTTACCCTTTCTGACCTCAACATGAGCATTTGAGACTTGTTGTCCGCCCAATATCCGTTCCAGTGACCGATCTCGGCCGTCTCCCAGTCTGCTCCCAACCGATGTCGGTTCCCTGCACTGACCCTGATTGCAGACGTCATTTCCCTGGCCGACGCCGGTATCATTTCTGCCGACATCGATTCCTTCATGACCGATGTCGGTCTTCCTGTTGCCGACGTCGGTTACTGAGTGACCGACGCTGGTACCTGTGTTCGTCTGTGAGTGATAACTTTTTACCCGTGAGCTCTCCATGGATCAAAGTCCTAATCAAATCAACCTTGCTCTGCTCAGAATAATTTAGTTCCCTCACCTGATCTCTGTCCGTCATCTCCTCCATGAACACCAAAGCTTTCTAGTTCTTTAGCTTGTCAAAAACATCTGTCTTCCGCTTCAGAACCTGCATTCTCCTTCTACATATGTGACTAAGCCTATGAAGCCACATCTCTGCAACAGAAGGTGAATCAGTAATATAAGTAGATAGATAAAGGATACCTACTTTCTTACCACCATCTAATTCAAGTATATCCGCTGTGAGAGTTATAGTATATCTCTCATCACCCAAATTTCCTGAAGAAATTAGACTCATCTCCAAGACCGGTACCTGCATGACTTACTTCAACCACTGAGTGTCGTCCATCTGCAATTTTAGCTTCACTTCCATTTTGCCAATTCTTTGACAAGGCTCTCCAGTTCCTAAATAAATCTCTCCAAAGTCATACCCATGAAAAGATGCTCTATTTCGAACTGCATGGAAAGAGGCAAAGAATCTGTGAACCAAGATTCCACTTTATCCAGAACATCCTGTGCAACATCTCCTGCAACATCTGCTCCTTCCTGTTGATCTGCAACCAACCAACAATCTTTATTTACCTGCTCTTTCTTTCCATCAATCAGACCATTCGTGCTATTCAGTTTCTCCATCCATAGCTTACTTCCTTCTGCCATTGCTATACTCCCACTCAATCAGTAACCCCTGTGAGTAACTTGTAATCAACAAACACTACTAGATCTGAAACCACATGTTAGTAACCCAACCAAAAGCTCTGATACCACGTGTTGGTATCAGCTCTTGAACCTACAACCAAGGCTCTGATACCACGTGTCAGGGAAACCATGAACAATAAACATGCTCTGATCCCTACTGAGTCAGGATCTTGCTCTACCAATTAGAACACATGTGATTACTTCTTGTATTAGCAACTAAACACGAAATTATACCAGAATCAATAAGTAACTAGAAATATGAAACAACACAGGAATATGAGAGACAATACACAATTGTATTAATAATCACTCAGAAGAATATACAATAAGGAAGATGCCACTTCTTCCTCCACCTCAAAGGTTCGCCACACCTCAAGACCTTCTTCCCTCTCTCTCTCGGTCCCAACAATCAACTCCAATATAGAATTGATGTTCACCTCTCCAACTAGTCAGTAACATGCTACCAGTTCACCAAGTACACAACCGTACTCCAAGTAGATCTCTTGCTCTCTGCTGCTACCTGCAAATCACTAGACCTTACTCACCATGTAGATATCTCTACACCCCTGAAGAACCCTTGTCCTTGCCTCACCAAGTCCTTATGATTCTTCAACCAGTACCCTGGTGGATCAGCTCCTTGACCTTGCAGACCTTGCAACTCTCCCTGATCATACACACTCAGCACCCCTTTGGAACTAGGAGAAGCTACACTAGCTCTCTCTAAAAGCTCTATGGCTTTCTAGCACACTTTTACAATACAATCATGAGTCTATATATAGATCTCATCCAAACAATAATTAGACAATAATATAATAATTAAATCTGCAGCTCTCAGTCTAAAATTAGCTCTAAACATGCAAACACTTGGTTCGTCAACCAACTGCCCATAACATACTCGCAGCTCGAACCACAGGTGACCGACGCCGGTCCCTGACTACCTGGGGGTGCCGACGTCGGCCGATTTATGACCAACGTCGGTTGCCTTCCTGTCTCCCTCCTGCCGTCGTCGGTTGTCCTGACCGACGCCGGTGTCTGTGACACTTCGCAACACTTCCTGCAACCTCCATAACTTCTCCTGTTTGCATCCTGGTGAAGCTTTTAGCTCCACAACCTAACACTAAATTCATCCAACCATACAAGTCAATTGTCATTTAAGATTTGGCCAACATGTGAATTCAAGTAGTGATGGAGACAAAGTAGAGTGCTTGATGATGAGATGATGGAGGCAGGTACTATTTGACATAGCTGAATTGAATATTCCTTCCCAGTCGTCATGGTGCAGAAGAATGACGACACTTGGAGGATGTGCCTCAATTATAAAGAACTCAAAAAGTACACCATTAAATATAAGTTCCCTATTCTAGTAATTGATGTTTTGTTAGATGAATTACATGGTGTTATTTATTTTACCAAACTAGATCACTATTCTAGTTATCATAAATTTTGATTAAAAATGAAGATATTCCTAAAACATCTTTTAAAACTCTTGAAGACCATTTTGTGTTTATGGTCATGTTATTTGGTCTCAAAAACACACCATCTACATTTTAGAATTTGATGAATACTGTTTTTAAGACTTTTTTAATGAAGTTTGAGTTAATGTTTTTTATGACATCCTAATCTACAACAAAAATGATCTAAAACATGTGAAACATGTAGTGTTAGTTATGGAATAACATCAGCTTTATGTCAAACCTTCTAAATGTGCTTTTGAAGTCCATGAGATGGAGTACTTGGGTCATATTGTTTCACATGAAGGCATCAAATTCAACCCTAAGAAGATCAAAACTATGATGAAATGGCAAGTGTTAAAGAACCTCAAAAACCTTCATCAATTTTTGAGGATAACAAGTTACTATCGCATATTTTCTAAAAATAATGACAACATGGTAGATTCAATCATAGCCTTGTTGAATAAATATTTATTCCATTGGACTAAATAAACTACCAAGGCATTTGAGAATCTGAAAGAGGCCATGTGCACCAATTTAATTTTTGTGACCCCCTAATTTTTCAAAATATATGTTCTTGAATGTGATGCATCAAGATATGGCATGGGAGTAGTAATCATGCGAGAAGGAAGATCCATTTCATTCGAGAGTCGTTAACTCAAGGGAAAAACCAAGCTCAAGCCAATCTATGAGAAATGGATGCTGAATATTCTTCATGCAGACAAGAACTGAAGACCTTATCTAACGGGTGGACACTTTCAGGTAAAGACTGATCATGATAGTCCAAAATATTTTTTAGATCAACGATTGTTATTAGAAGAACAAAAAAAGTGGGTGACTAAAATGTTGGGATATGAATTTCAAATAGTCGATTATAAGAAAGGAAAATAGTATGTGGTAGCATATGCACTTTCAAGGATGGATGAATCAGTTGAGACATTGTTATGTGCAATGACCAATTAGAAAGTAGATTGGTCAGAACAAGTAAGATCATGACGGGAGAATGACATGGATACACAGGGCTTGATTTAAAATCTTCAGGATGGTTCCAACATTTATGAAAAAATTGAGTGGAAAGGGAGCACATAATGTATAAATATAGTTTATATCTATGTAAGTATTTTGTCCTCAAAGAAAAGATCATTTAGGAGCTTCATACATCTCCAATATGGGGAAACTCATGATTTTTGAAGACATATTGAATTGAATCAAGTAAAATTTATTTTGGGAAGGGCTCAAAGGGGATATATATAAATTTGTGGTAGAATGCATGGTTTATCAATAGAACAAAGGAGAAACAATTAAGATGTCAAGTCTTATGTAGCCTATATCCATCCATAGCCGGAGGTGAGAGGATGTTTTCATGGATTTATTTATAAGGTTTTCAAGGCTTGAAGGTAAAAATGTCATCATGGTAGAACTGTGGATAGGCTCACAAAATATGCTCGTTTTTATTTCCTATCACGACCATTTGTAGCCATTACAATAGCTGTTGTTTTTCTCAATACAGTTCAAAATTTGCACTCTAGTCTCAAAATCATTGTTAGTTATCATGATTCTATCTTCACTAATAAATTTTAGAGTGGGTTATTTATATATTTGGATATTGAGTTGACTCATAACTTATCATATTAACCTCAATTTGATGAACAAACATAACTTGTTAATAATAATATATTAACAGAAAAATTCAAAGAAATAAATTATACTAAAATTGACAAATTTTAAAATAATTGATTAAATATTACCCATATTTTATAATAGTGCAATTTATTGTATTACAAGTAAACCAAACATATCGTCATGTTAGGAAAGTGGGTGATAAGAGACGGTTGAGATGACAACTATTTTGACTCGCAACTGTTTTCACTTGGACCCATTCCATTCGCCACGTGTGTCATTCGCATTATAAATTTCGACCAGGTCAAAATTTCTGACTACCCACCCATCTACTTACCCCTCAACACTGCTTACTACTCACCCTGCCTTCGCATCTTCCAACTCTATAAAACAATTTCTCTACGATCTGTTTCCCAGCCAGCTCTCTACTTCCACCAAAATTTGAGGTTCTTCGTCAATAATCTGTTTCCCCAGAAAACATGGAAGTGATTCGATTGTTATTTTTGTGCTCCTTATTTAACATTTTGTTATTTTTGTGCTCCTTATTTAATAATCTCCCAGAAGTTCTTCAAGACTCATACGGCGGATGGCTCAGTCCAAAGATAATGTATACAATCTTAACATTTCTACCTATCTCAACTCCAACAAAGGTGGAATTTACTTACTTGTTTGTGTACTGCAGAAAGGACTTTGAAAGCTACGCAGACATTTGCTTCGGGGCCTTCGGGGACCGTGTGCGATACTGGGCTACAATGAATGAGTCGAACCTGTTTGTTCCGTTGGGTTACACCACCGGATTTTTTCCACGTGCAAGGTGTTCTGTTCCCTGGGAATTCCCTGTCTGCGCTATATGTTGTCGCACATCACGTTTTGCTCGCCCCTGCAGCCGCAGTGGATACATACAGAAAAAAAATATCAGGTTTAATTTTTAGTCTGCAATATATACTAATGATTTTTAATTGTACAATCATTTATTCTTACACTGTATGTAACTATCAGAAAATTTAAGAAGGATTTATTGGATTCGTGTTTAACTCGCCATGATACAAACCCTTAGAAGATACCCCTGATGACAGAGCTGCTGTTGACAAATACTAGCTTTCAATATTCGATGGTGTGTACTTGAAACAATTCCTTTTATTCAAATTAGGATTTTCATATATGACAATGGTAACTTTATAAACATGGCAAGCAGGTTTCTGGACCCAATTGTTTTCGGCAATTATTCAGATGCAATGCGGGAACGGCTGGGATCGCGCCTACCATTTATTGATTCCGAAATGTCAAAGAAACTTGCAGGATCATTTAATATAATATAATATTATGTAATAAAGTTATTTGTATAAAAAAGAGTGAACCGATTACACTTTATCATTATATCTGTTAATATCATAAAACTTAATACAAGTTTAATTTTTTTAAAAATTCAATAAAAAATAGGTGAAAACAAAGAAAACAAGTTATTAAAAAGTCACACAAAAGTATATCAACATTTTGTATATGTCTGTCTTCTTAAATTATTTTAATGTGTATGCATTCACACTTACATATATAAGAATGGAGAAAAATGTAAAAACCTAAAAGATGTCCAATAAAATTAATCAATGTTAAACAATTTAACAATTAATTTAGTATAATTGTTTATGTTAGTTAATTTAATTTAAATTGAAAAATATGAACCTCTTGTTAACTTCCACCTTAAATCTACTTTAATCATAATATCTACAATCTATTTATAGAAAATTTATTAACATAGAGATTACAGAGAGATAAAATAATTATTAATACATTTATTATTGTTTGAACTCATATGATGTTGAATATATAAAATTCCATGATTTTTGGTTCCACTTACATATCTTAAATTTTTTTCCTTACTTTCCAATGAGAGTATTTTGGAGACTCTATGAACCTTGAAATAAGGCTCACACTATACATTATATCTAGGCTTGTGGCTATCAGATACATTAGACTACCAACGATTCTTGTACATAATATTGGATAGACATTTGATCCTTTCTCATCCTTGCTTAACTTTAAAACTATTATGACTGGTGTTGGTGCAAGCTTACAATTTATCATATCGAACCTTTTCAAAATATCCTTGGCATATTTGGCTAGAGAAATGAATATGTCATTTTCAGATTGATTCACCTCAATCCCAAGAAAATTATCATGTGACCCAAATTGATAATTTCAAATTATTTATTCATGGCTCTGTTAAACAAATCAATTGTTAAGTCACCCGTGAATATCAAATCACCAACATACAAACATACAAGTAGAATTTTACCTTGTTAATCGGTATTTGTATATAGTGTAGGCTCATTGCTACACCTACTGAAGCCATCATATAAAAGATAAGAATCAATTCTACTATAACAAGCTCTAGGAGCATGCTTCATTCCATAAAGCACTTTATTGAGCCTATAGACCTTGTCTTCATGAGAAAAAAGCTCATATCCTAGTGGTTGCTCCACATCCATCTGATTTACTGGCCACTTTTTTTTGAGCTGCTATAACCAATATTGTTCTTACTATGTTTAGATGATCTACTGGAGCAATTGTTTCATTGTAGTTAACTCCAATTTACTGGTAAAAACCCTTTGATACTAGTGTTACCTTATGTTTATGCACATCTCCTTATGCATTAAACTTGGTATTATATCTAGTCTCCCACTTTATAATTACTGGACTATCACTTATTTTCCTTTTGTAAGATCCAATAAATCCCATGTGTGATTCTTCTCTATAACATCAATCTCTTCATCCATGGCTTGTGCCTAATTTTCATCTTTAATTGCTTCTTCAAAATGAACTGGATCAACTACTTGTGAAAACAAGGAAAAAAGAAAAAAATAATCAACATTATGCTCACCTTCATTTTTATTATAGATATCACTCAGTCTTCTTGTTCTTTGTTTCTTTAAACTTGCAGATGTTGGATTTGATGTATCACTTATAGTATGATATAGAGGCCCATTATATAAGGCATCGTTTGCAAACCAATTTGTTGAGCTTGAGTGGGTGTGGAATGAGGTACCATAGAGGGAACACCTATTGGATTCAATACTTCACTATCATCTTGAGGTAAACTTGCAACAATACTCACTATTTTCTCCAAACTTCCATCCCTTGCTTCTTGGTCATATTGTCTATTCGTTTTCTAGTTCCATATTGGAAGCTAGTAGAGGCATCTCACGAGAGCCTACATTTATCTTTTTCTCCTTTGTTCAAGGCTTTGGGGCTTTTCAAAACCCTATTTTATTACCCTATCAAATAAAAAATAATAAATCTAGATAAACAATATTTTTGAATTTATATTGTGAGATTACTAAAAATAGTAAAGTATAACTATTGATAAATATTGAAATAAATTGGAAACAATGATACTTAACTAGTTTACTATGTGTATGCAGTTTGAGCAAGAACATGCTAGAAGTAGATTGGATGATGTTTCTGGAACAATCATCAGTTATAACTAGAGTCTATTACTTATAACTTATTTAAATTATTGCAATTATTTTCTATGAGTCAAATTAGATCTAAAGGTGAGAGGTGAGAAAAAAATTATTTTGAAAATGAATAAAACCACCTACTTTTAAAGAATCTATATAAACAAATTTATAAAATCTAATATTAAAATGAATAAAAAATACTAAGTTTAGAATTTAAAAATCAATCTAAAAATAGATGGCATGGGAGGGGAATGAGTGGATCATATGGAATTTTCAAATAAGGACTCCGAGCATTAAAAAGGGGATGGAGATGGATCTTATGATGGGGTATAGATCCCCAGTTCTGGAGTGAGTCCTTCGGTCAGAGACAATAGATCATGTGGCCCTAATGTCCCACAAGGTTGTTGGTTTGCTTGACCTCTTAGGGAAAGAGGGCATGAAAGAACCAAGGAAACGACTCCAAGTAGGAATAAATTCATCCAAATAAGGTACTCCCTATATCTAAGATTGATAAAGGTTTCAGGATAGAAATTCTTAACTCATTGATCCATAACACTTTATCTAGAATGGTGGATGTTCTAGTGGGCAAATTTTTGGGTGTCAAACACAATATGGAAATATCAGCCATGAAAAATGGATTTTTCTAATCAATTTTAACAATGAGGAAGATTATGCTCGTATATTAGTTGGGAAACCATAGGTTTTTGGTATATCAGGGCTATTATTGAGAAAATGGAAGCCTAGATTTAATCCTAATAAAGAGGACATTAACATGATGCCTATATGGTTTAGGTTGTTAGGTTTGCCATTAGATTATTGGGAAGAACATCTAATAATTAACATTGCTAAAGTTTTTGGCTATTTAATAACATTTGACTTAGCTACCAAAGCTTGGACTAGATTGATACATGCAAGATTTTGTGTCAACACCTTTGTCAATCAGGAACTCCCCAGATCAGTTGTTCTTAGCTCATCCCAAGGGGAATTTACATGTCAAGGTTGTCCTCCTCCTAGTGTTGACCCTCCTAGTGATTATAGACTTGGGAACAATGTTTTTCTAGTAGGGAATAAATGTTTGTGGTTGGATGAGGCAATAATAGAGCAATGGTTTGAAATATTAAACTTGGATGATGAATCACCAATTTTGAATTTTGTTAAAGGTAAATGGGTTGCCCACCTTTTTTACCCTCTGATTGATATTGATGAGAAGGTGGCTTCACAGTTCATCACTCTGAAGTGTAAATGGGCTATTCTAAAGAAACTCATCATGGAAGGGTTGTGTTTTCATCTTTCTTCTATCCCAGTGTGTATGAACATGGTTGATCTTTGCATTTGTCCCAACAATAGCAACCTGGTGAGAATTGGTGATCCCAAAACACTTCTACATGATTTCCTTCTAAATGGTATCTCCATCTCATACTAAGAAGTGCCTAGTTTTTATAATGACTTATGCTTTGTTCCAATATTTATAGATTCTTAACTTATTGGCTTATTATATATCTAACTTGGCTTGTGTCATTTTTTCCTTCTCTCCTTTTATTTTGAGAAATACTAAATTATTTTTGATATATTCTATATGATTGGTCATATTGTAATCCTATGGTAAAGGCCCATATTCCCTTAATCTTCGTTATTAAAAAAACATTTTACATATCTTTCAAGTCAAGAACAATTTATAGACCTAACTGAACCCCTTACTTGATGGTACTAGTCCCAATATAAACAATTTCCTCCATATTTACACCATGTCCCTATGAGGTTGAGAAGTCACACCCACCAACAATTATATGTATGAATTATCACTTTAAGTAGAGAAACCACCACATGAAAGACAAGTCATTACTAGTTTACTACTCCTTTGGTTGTTAAGCCATCTTCAAGAATTAATGTTTATCTTGGTGATATTGATGATGAGGACTCCATCCAATGAACACATTTAATCTAGGGTATATGTATTCTATCAAGTCACCACCAACCCAACTTCCTTGCAGTAATGACTACATCCATAGTAACCACACTCTCTTATGGACCTGTTTTCGGCTCTATGTACCCTCTCATAGTCTTCATTTTTTTATGCCAATATTTTCATCTAATACATCCATAGCAACCACGCTCTCTTATGGACCCGTTTTCAGTTCTGCGTATCCTCTCATAGTCATCATTTTTTATGCAAACATTTTCACCCAATACATCCATTCACTTTATATATTGTGTGAGTATTGCCTATGAAGAATTTTTGAGATCTCATTATTAAAAATTTTAATCTGATTTTAAATGAATATTGAAGATTCGACTTAACTTTCTCAACTCAATTTATCAATATAAAAATATATCTTATTTTATTCTTTTAAAAACTTCTTTTATTTTTCTTTATTTGATCTGCTAGCCAGTTCCTTTTGTTCCACATAATAAGGACCCTTTTCTGTTATTATTATCTATCAGAGACATCTTAGGCACTAGGGAAAATCCCTCCACAAATAAGGCACGATGAAATTGTTTTTGGAATCCAAGAAAAAATTGCTAATTTTGTTGAATTGGGACGAGTAATCCTACTCGCACAATATGATTAATGTATATTTAACACACATTCATGTTTTGCTTCACATCAAAAAGCATGCACATTCACGTTCTCTTTGGAAGCAGGCTTATGCGTGAATTGTTTTATGCTGTTTTCGGTGGTAAGCCTTGAATCCGCCGCCCAATTAGCGCTTCCTGTTGAGGATTATATACATCAATTGTGCGGCACTCATACTAATTAGGAATGTGCGAGAATTCGATTTCCCTTCCACATGTTTGGGTTTCATATCATAGTTAAACACCTGCAAGAGCAGTAGCACCAAATGACTCTATAAATAGTAATACTACTTACTCAGCATTACTGCAAACCAATTAGAAAGATGAAGGATTTGATAGCAATGGCAATAGCAATAGGTTGGATGTTAGTATTGTGTAGTGGAGCTGCTTCCATAGCTGGTGAGAGTGAGGAGGAAGGGTGGCAGACTGGTATTGCTACATGGTATGGCCCACGCCCTCCATATGGGGACGGAAGCGAAGGTAAAGTACTGTAATACTAAAACCTCTCTCTATAGTCGTGTAAGTCGAAATCAAGCCATTACTGTGTTCTAAGCCTTTTGTTTGGTGAGCGTGACAATAGGTGGTGCGTGCGGATATGGAAGCCTAGTGAAAGAGACAGGTTCAGGTTTTGATTCCAGAATAGTTGCAATTATAAAGGCGAGCTTGCTAATTATCAGGTAATGGTATCTAATGACGTAACTTATGCTAAAACAAAACAGGTAAAATGCGATTTGAATGGTATATGTTCACAAATTCCAGTTAGTGTGGTGGTTACGGACGAATGCCCCGGTAGCAACGACACACACATTGATCTTAGCGGCAATGCCTTCGCCAACATGGCATATGATCCTCACAGATCTAATAAACTTCTTGATTATGACCTCGTGAATATCCACTTCAAACGGTATTAATATTATTTTGCAGCAGATCAGTGCATATCATGTATTAGATAAGTAGTGTTTATAATTATGATTGTCTATTGAACTTGTAGGGTACCTTGCGAATATCCGGGAATCAACATGGCATTCCAAGTTCGCACAGGCTCCAGTGATTACTGGTTCTCTGTGCATATTGAATTCGAAGATGGCGATGGTGACCTTGGAGCTGTCTATTTAAAGCAGGTATCCATGAGCGAAAACTTATCATTTCTATTAAATCGAAATTTAGCATTGTACAAGGATTGTTAGTGGTTTCTTTCAGGCCAGCTTTGATACCTGGCAAGCAATGACATAGTCATCGGGAGCAAACTGGGTTTTAACTACAGGGCCGCTTATAGCCCCATTCTCTTTGCGCACAGTCTCTCTTTCTACTGGAAAAAACTTGACCTCAATTGAAGAAATACGAATGCACGCATGATCAATGCAGTGAGGCAATTGCATGCATGAAATTTGCATTCATACTTTAATTTTAATTATTTATTAATAACTGCTGTTGCCTCTATGCATTTAAACGCATGAGATTTTTTGTTTAGAGTTAACTACGGGCAGCATGCTTTTTAAAATTGTTTGTTAACTCTTTTTCAACGCTCGTTTAACTCTTTATTTCAGTGATTCTGATTCTTATTCCTATATATCAAGATTATGAACAGCGCTTCATAGATAGAATAAAAATATTTTCTTTTGTGTTTATATATTTTCTGGGTAGATATATTATTTCTGAATAGTTGGTTATTGTATTTGGTCTGTATTTTTTTTAACAACTTTCAGTATAGTGTTAGAGCTTTTATTTATTTTATTTTAATGGACACCAGAGCAGGTTGTAGAAATTTAAATCTTGCAGTTAGCAATTTCAACTTATCTGTGATTTCTAGAATGGCAAATAGTTGCAACTTTCCATTCCAGCTTCAGCTATTTACAGGAGACAACTATGATTATTGGAGTATTAAGATGAAGACCTTACTATTATCCCAAGATCTTTGAAAATTAGTAGAAATGGGAAACACAGAACTTGCAGATCAGAATGCTTTAAATGTTTCGACAACAAACCAACGAACTTGGTTGAAAGAAGACAAAAAGAAGGACAATCTAATACTATTTGTTATCCAATCCGCATTGGATATTTCAATTTTCCTCCGTATTGTTGGTATGACAAAATCAAAGGATGCATGGGAGGCTTTGCAAATCACATGCCAAGGTTCTGACAAAGTTGGATTGGTAGGAGTTCAAACTATAAGAAGAGATTTTAAAATTTAAGGATAAAGACGCTGAGTCTATTCGAGATTTTATTACTAGAACTCAAGGTGTTGTTAATCAGCTTAGAACACAAGGGGAAGCAATTACAGAACAAAAAATAGTAGAGAAGATGTCGAGATCTCTTCTTCCTAAATTGGATGCAATGGTGATAGCCATTGAAGAGAACAAAAATCTCGTCACCTTCAAAGTAGTAGAGTTGGTTGGTTCTTTACAATCTCATGAGGATCGTATGCAATGTTCTATGGAGAGTTTAGTGTAAGCTTTCCAGTCTATAGTGAATGTTGAAAACAAATCAACAATTCCTTTTTCTGAAATAAATAAATCTCAAGGGAAGCCTTCTAATAAGGTGTGGTAGAGGAAGAGGAAGAGGAAAAGCAATAATAGAGGAATAGAAACAAATAGAAGTTTTGTGGATCAAAGAAACATCCAGTGCACATATTGTGAATATTAAAGACATTATGAATCTGAGTGTAGAAAGAAGAAATCTGACTTGAACAAGTCAAGAGCCAACTATACTGAAGAGTCTTTTGAAGATCACAAACACTCCACCTTCTTCACATGCAATTTGGTGAAAAAAAATTAAAAAGATGTGTAGTTCTTGGATAGTGGTTGCTCTAATCATATGACAAGTAAATCTGATCTCTTTGTCAAAATAGATGCATCTGTAAAAAGTCAAGTAAAATTGGGTGATGATAAAGAGGTTGATGTGATGGGAAAAGGTACCTTTGATGTAAAAACTAAGAAAGAAAACACTATTTATATTCATGATACTTTGCATGTGCCCTAATTACAGTATAACCTTTTAAATATTAGGCAGTTTGTAGTAAAAAATTATGAAATTGTGTTTTAAGACAACTATTACAAAATATTTGATAATTAATTTAATTATCATCTTGTAGCAAAGGTTTGTATGATAGAGAATAGGGTATTTCCTCTCACATTGCATTCTACTATTATGAATGCTTTCAAAGAAACCACAGATGATTCATGGTTATGGCATCAACATTATGGTCATCTAAATTTTCAAGGATTAAATTTACTTAAAAAGAAGAATATGGTGACAGGACTTCCATCAATTCAGGCAAAAGAAGAATTTTTTTCAAGGTGTGCACTTGGCATGCATCATCGAGATAGTTTTCCAAAGAACAAATCTTGGAGGGCAAAAACTCCTCTAGGGCTTGTGCATGCTGAAATTTGTGTTGCTATACAAGAGGAATCTTTAGGTAATAATATTTTTTTTCTTTTTTACATTCATTAATGATTTTTCTTGCCACACATGGATTTATTTTCTTAAGTAGAAATTTGAAGCTTTTGAATGCTTCAAAAAATTTAAAGCTATGGTTGAAAAATAAAATGAGTATTATCTCAAAATACTCAGAACAAATAGAGGGGGAGAATCCACTTTCAAAGAGTTTTCTAATTTTTGTAACAAAAATGGCATCAAGAGATAGCTTACTACAGCATATACCCCCCAACAAAATAGTATTGTAGAAAGAAAGAACCGTACCATTATGGAAATGGCACGAAGCATGTTGCAGTCAATTTTTTTTCTAAATTGTTATTAGGGAGAAGCAGTGGCAACAGCAGTATACATCTTGAATCGAAGCCCTACAAAATTAGTTCACAACATCACTCTGAAGGAATCTTGGAGTGGTCACAAGCCTTTAGTGGATCATCTTCGTGTATTTGGTTGTCCTACATATGTTCATATTCCAGTTCAGAAGCAAAAGAAGTTGGATTCAAAATCCCAATATTGTATATTTTTGGGATATTCTAATGCAAATAAAGGATACAGATTCTATAATCCTGACACAAAGAAATGGATTATTAGTTAGGATATGATTTTTGATGAAAGGGGAGAATGACAATGGAAAAAAGGTGCACACAAAAAAACACCACTAGTAATAATAGACATATAAGTTGGAAGTGTTCCTCCTCTCCCCACAAGATCAAGTGGAAGTTCAAGCCCTGATAGTAACTCAAGTTTGAGCTCTCAAAGCTCAGGTTCACAAGGTTCATCTACTATCACACCTTCAGGTGATAGTTCAAGTCCAAGCTCTTCAAGAAAGGTACGAAGATTAAATGAAATTTATTAGAGGATTAATGTGAATCTAATTGCTAATTTTACTTTGATTAGTAAAATTCAAGTTGTTTTATCATAGGAGTAATGTGAATCCCATTGCTAATTTTTCTTTGCTTAGTAAAATTCAAGTTGAACCCTTTGTATATGAAGAAGCAGTAAAATAAATGGTATGGATTGATGCTATGAATGATGAGATGCAAGTAATTGATAAAACTAATTCATGGGAATTAGTGCAACTTCCAAAATACAAACAGGTGATTGGTGTCAAATAGATTTATAAGGTGAAATATTATGCTGATGGTTTTGTGAAAATACATGAGGCAAAACTAGTTGCCAAGGAATTTACATGAACACCTGGAGTAGATTATTCAAAAACTTTCACTCTAGTTACAAGACTTGATACAATCAAGATTTTTTGGCTATTGTTGCACAATACAAGTGGCCAGTATATCAGATGGATGTAAAATCAGCCTTTCTTAATGGTTATGTAGATGAGGAAGCCTATGTGGAACAACCCATGGGCTATGAAATTTTAGGTAAAGAAGAGTTGTTTTACGAGTTTAAGAAAGCATTGTATGGGTTGAAGCAAGCTCCTCATGCTTGGTATGCAAGGATTGATAGTTATTTATTGAAAAAAAAGGGATTCTACAGAAGCCATCCAGAGATAACCATGTATGTCCAACATATTGGTAATGATATTCTCATTTTTTGTCTTTATGTTGATGATCTTATTTATAAAAGTAAAATTAAAACTTTTATGGAGAAGTTTCAAGTAGAAATGGAATAGGAATTTAAAATTTCAGATCTGGGACTCATGCATTATTTTCTTGGTGTTGAAGTACAACAACAAGCAACAAATATTTTCATTTGTTAAAAAAATTATATAGATGATTTATTTAAAAGGTTTGAAATGATGGCATGCACAACAATTGTAATTCATAAAGCCCTTGGTGAGAAATTAACCAAGGAAGATGCAAGTTCTAAAGTGGATTCTACTTTGTATAGAAGTTTGGTTGAAAGCCTTATGTACCTCACTACAACAAGCCCTGACATTATGTATGATGTGAGTCTCATGTCTCAATTCATGTAGGATCCGCATGAGTCTCATTGGCATGATGTAAAAAGAATCTTATGGTATGTGAGTGGTACACAAAATTTTGGCATTCATTATTATTCCATTAAAAAAATTGAGTTCGCTAGATACATAGATTCTAATTGGGTTAGTTTAGTTGATGATAGAAAATCTTCATCTAGTTATGTATTCTCACTTGGTTTTAGATTTGTATTATGGATTAGTAAAAAGCAAACAATCGTGGCTCTCTCTTCAGTAGAAGTAGAGTATATTGAATCAATAGTAGAAAGTTGTCAAGCAATATGGATTCAAAGGATATTGGAGGATTTACATTTAATTTAGGATTTACATTTAATTCAGGAACATCCAACTACACTTTTCTATGATAACAGTAGCACTATTGCCATGACAAAGATACTTGTGTTTCATGTTAGATCAAAACACATAGAGATCTGACATCATTTCATTTAAAATTTGGTCCAAGATGGGAAAGTGGAATTGCAATTTTTTCCTACATCTAACCAAGTAGATGATATTTTTACCAAAGCTCTTCCTATAGCTAGATTTGTTGCTTTGTGACATCAGTTAGGCATCATCCCCATTGATCATATAAGGGGATATTGAATAAGTTTGAATGCACACATGATCAATGCAATTATCCAATTGCATACATGATATTTACATTCATAGTTTAATTTTAATTATTTATTAATAGCTACTATTTAATCCATGCATTTACACGCATGAGATTTTTTGTTTAGAGTTAACTACAAGTAGCATGTTTGTTTTTAATTTTTTGTTAAGTCTTTTTCAATGCTTGTTTAACTCTTTAATTCATTGATCCTTATTGTTAAATATCAAGATTATGAACAACACTTCACATATTGAATAAAAGTCTTTTATTTTGTGTCCATATATTTTTTGAGTAGATATATTATTTCTAAGCAGCTAGTTATTATATCAGGTCTGTATTTTTTTTTTAACAAAGCTCAGTATAGTGTTATAACTTATATGTATTTCATTTCATAAATGAAGTCATTCCATAGAATTGGTAACCAGGTTATACATACAAATCCACTAAAAATTATTGCCCCAATATTAACTCGGTGAAATGCTCTCATTTTCAAATCAACAATAAATCCTTGTTGTGCCTCACATTTATGGTATTTCAATGGCATAGTAGTAGGCTACTCTCAACAACCAATATATAAATAAAAATATTGGGATATTTCTCGTATATTCTATACATATTGACGTCCATTTGATAGAAAAATATGAGTTTATAACCAGCTAAATACAAGAGAATCCCCATAGGTATTCAAGGGGAAAAAAGGTTGATCTCTCTTTTAATGTTAATATACAGACTTCTTTTATAATTAAAAGAAAAAATAATGTAAGCAACACTATTGGACCATTGGTTTGTATCCTTGTCCGTCATTATCTTCTCACACTTTAACTTGTATTTTTAAACATGTACTTTCTTATTCTGACATTTAAGGTTTGTAGAGGTGTGTTTTTTCTTACCTTTTTTATTGGTGTTAGCATACTCCTTTTTCCCAGCCTTTTTGTATCACTAAGTTTCCACACTTATAGTGATTGTGGGTTAATGGTGGAGTATAATTGATTGTATTGGGGTTAATGCCCACCTCAAGTTTATCCTACCATATATATATTTATAATTTATATATTTTCATATTAAAATTTTATTATATTGAGAGTAATAATGGTTTGATGATTTGATTATTGATAGAGCAGAAATATATACATTACAAAATTGGTTGAGAATAGTTACAAACTTTATCGTAGCTACAACTATTTATTTAACTAAATATTAATTAAGCAATTTATTATTGTATAACAATGTAATATTAATAATTATGGTAACATCCCCCTTTATTACATTGTTTTTAAAAATGTACTCATGAAACAAATCAAATTTCATCTTGTCAAATGACTTGGTTAGTATATCTTCTATTTGTAAAACTATTGGGCAGTAATGAAGCTGAATGTGGTGGTTCAAGACTTGTTCTCTAATATAATGGCACTAGAACTCAATGTGTTTGGTTATTTCATGAAGCACTAGATTCTTGACAAGCTTTAACACACCATGATTTTCAAAGAATAGGATTGGTCGCTGATCTTCAAGAATGTCCATGTTAGATAGAATGTGATTTATCCAAATTGATTCACACACAACTTCTCATGAAACATGATATTCCACCTCTATAGATAAGAGAGAAACTATAGATTGCTTCTTACTAATCCATAAAATCCATTTTTATCTAAGATGAAAGATACACCCTTTAGTCGATTTCCTATCATCAACAGATCCTGCATAGTCCAAGTTTATATAACCTTGAAAGAAGAATGTGAGTTCTTTTTGTATTCCAAATCATAATCTATTGTACCTCAAACATATCTCAAAACTTGCTTTACTGCAATCCAATGACACTTCTTTGGCTCTTGTGTGAATCTCCAAAGATAGCTAACAACAAAGCATATATCTGGTCTGGTATATATCAAGTAAATGAGACTCCCAACAAGTTACTTGCAGCGAGTGTCATCTACTTGAGGTGAATCCTAAAATTGGGATAGTTTCAAACCTTTCTCCATTGAGTTGACAATGGTTTACAATCTGTCATCTCGTATTTCTCAAGTAAGGTATTCAAAGACAAAAATGTGATTCTTATTTTTCCATATCTCCAAGCCAAGATAGTAATGAAGTATCCCCAAGTCTATCATGTCAAAATATTTCTTTAAGTAATTATTTATTTCTTCTACAAGATCATTTGAGCTCTTCTTATGATCACAAGATCATCCACATACAAATTAAGAATGAAAATCTTTGTGCCTACCTTCTTGATATACAAATTTGAAATTGAGGGGCTATAAATGAATCCATTATGCAATAGATGATGATCTATCTTAATGTACCATGTCGTTGGTGCCTACTTAAGTCCATAAAATGACTTGATTAAATGACATACCTTAAATTTTGAATGTTGTTTGTCAATAAATCTTTCTGATTCGATCATGTACACTTCTTCCTTGAGATCAACATTTAAGAAAGTACTTTTGATATCCATCTACTGAATTTTTCATTTTTTTATGCTGCTAGTGCACAAACAACTCTAATGGTTTTGATATTTGTAATGGGTGCAAGGGTCTCCTCATAATCAATTCCTTATTTCTAAGCATAGCCTTTTGTAACAAGTCATGCTTTGTATTTATTGATGAATCAATATCCCTTATGTTTTGTTTTTAAAATCCATTTATAACCAATGGGTTTCTCTCCTATAGGTAAATCGACAAGTTCCCACATCCTATTTTTTATCAAGGAATCATATTTAGCATCCATGACCTTCATCCATTGAGGTTGACATAATGCCTCTCAAATTATCTCTAGTTTGGTGTTTTCAATAATTGAACTCATAAATGTGATATTAACCTCATTTCTCACCTATCTTCTTGAATGAACTCCTAATAAAGCATCTACAATAGTGTTCAGGTGTGATTCCTTTATGGTGCTTTCTATCCACTTTGGACATCAATATTTCTACTAATTTAATGAAGAATTATCTTCCAAAATTCCAAAATAAATGGATAATTCTCCTTACATCTCATCTTCAACATGGGCATCATCTGATTGTAGAATCAACTTGTGAGAGGTGGTTGGATTTGACTCCTCTTTGTGTGGTAAGGAGTCAAATGATGACTCATCACAAATCACATCTTGACTTTCATAAATCTTCCATGTCTCAGGATCCATGAGATAATATTCTTTTGAGGTAGTATTATACCCCAATAGTATGCAATAAAGTGTCTTTGGTGATCTTCTTCATATTTTTATTTGTGACATGCATATATGATGTACAACCAAATACTCTTAGATGAGAGATCAAAGTATTATGACTACTCCATACCTCTTTTGGTGTCTTGTCTTGTAAGATATTCATAGGTGCCATGTTGAGAAGATAAACAGATGTTTGAAATGTTTCTACCCAAAATGGCACCTCTAACTTCACATTGGAAAACATGCAATGAGCCATCTCCATGATGGAATGATTGTGTCACTGTATAATCCCATTAGTTTGGGGCGTATATGAAACTATCAAGTGTTGTTTGATGTTGTGTAGCTTCAAGAGTTATAATAACTATATTGATGTGAATTCCCCCCTTGATTTGAGTGGAGGAGATGAAGAGGCCTCCCTGACTAGGTCACAATAAGCTGGTATAAGACCTTAAAATAAGCAAAGGCTTCACTCTTCTACTTAAAAAATAACACCCAAGTTTTTTGACATAAATCATTAATGAATAATTGGAAGTACTTGAATCCTTGAAAATAGGTAGGCATGGGTTTGCACAAATTGATATGCACCACATCAAGAAGATCCTTAGCATGAGATAAACTTGGATCAAATATAACCCTATGTTTTTTTCCTACAAGACATCCAGGGCATATATGAAAAGTATGGGAAAGCTGAGGTAGACCATGTACTATTAACTTAGAGATTATCTATCACAAGCAACCACTGGAAAGGTACTCATATCGATAATGTCAAAGGGTATTAGATTCTATCATAGAGGTAGAGAGAGTAACTGCATTACATGAAACTACATTTAGTACAAATAAATGATCCTTCAAAAAATCTATATAAATTACCTTACCTTCTCATGAGAGGAGACAAGATTTGGTGTTATTCTTGATCAAGAACTCCACCTTAACCTCATGATTCAAGAGATGACTTATAAACAATATATTTTTAGTCAAGTTGGGGACATACAACACATTTGTGAGAATATAAATTCTCATCCTAAGAGGAATGGTCACATTCCCAATTTCTTCTATAACATATGAGCATTATCATCTTCTATCCAAACTCAATCTCCAATCAGTTGATTAGTAAGTGAATCAAATAGCTCCTTGCATCCTGTCATATGCTTATTATCACTTGAGTCAATCAACCAAACATTTCTTGTTGGTGTTGAGGTTTGGGAGACAATAACTACATTCTTATATGCACTATAATCTACTTCTACAGCTACCTCCTCTTATGATTCATCATCTTGTATTGGTTGTTTGTATCGCTACATGTCCTCATTGCTTTCATCACCAAGTATGTATTTTTTTATTTTTGTGACTAATCTCCATTAGATGTGCCCTTTCCAATGGATGTGCCTTGAAAAAAGGAATTATACTAGTAATGATTAGTGTCATGCATATTAATGCAAAAAATAAGAAACCACCATTTTTCCTTCTTAGATTTTTTTGTTATTGTGGTTGTTTTGGTGGTCCTTTATGGAACTTTAGACTACATTGCTTGGAAATTAGTACTTTTCCCTTGAAATCATCTTGCACAAACTGGATGGCTTCTTCTTATTGAAAAAAATCACCATTTCTTTGAAATACATTACTTATTTTGTAATGTTTGGTGTCATGATGAATGTGCAAAAATGAGATGGGAGAGATCTCAACATGATCAAAACCAACATCTTGTCCTCAATCATTTTTCCAAGTGCAACTAGTTCAACTCATATTTTAGACATCTAGTGTAAGAACTCCTCAAATTTTTACCTGATTTCATATTGAGTATATGAAGCATGTAATGGAGATGGTGGATCTATATCTGGTTCTTCACCTCATAGATAGTGGACAGAATGTCTGAACCTCTTTTGATGTCTTTACATCCCAAACATGTGGTTGAACATCATCAATAATACTAAGAGTAATGAACATGATGGATTTATAATCAGACTTCATACTTTGTTTGTCATCATTTCTAGTAGGATGGGTCAATTTACCAATTTCAATGCCCCATGATTCTTTAAATTGAAGAATCATGTGCATATTCATCTTCCATGTGACTAAATTTGGCACTTTGAGGAGATGGGCATTAGACAAGAGTAAATCTAGCACAAACATTATATTAATTATGTAAGATATCACAAAACCAAAAAATAATATTCAATTGCTTCAAAACTCTATAAAAAATACCTTATCAAAGGTAACTCTACAACTGTAGTAGTTGAAGATGCTTCTCAACCTCAAAATGGTGGATGTAACTTTTGGGATTGATGGAGCTCTATATTTGATCATTTATCAACTTCCAGATATCAAGTACCCAAATTCATTAAAACCTGCCCCTATGGCCCTAATGACCCATAAGGTTTTTGGTTTACTTCACCTCCTAAGAAAATAGGACATGAAATAACCAAGGAATCGGCTCCAAGAATGATGTGGGATAAGAAACTCAAGGGCAAGGTTTCATACTAGGAATAAATTTATCCAAATAAGGTACTCCCTATATCCAAGATCGATAAAGGTTTCATGATAGAAATTCCTAACTCATTGATCCATAGTGCTTTAGTTAGAATGGTGGATGCTGTAGTGGGAAACGTTTTGGGTGTCAGACCCAATATGGAAATATTGGCCATGAAAGATGGTTTTTTCTAATCCATTTCAAAAATGAGGAAGGTTTTACTTGTATATTAGTTGGGGGACCATGGTTTTTGATATATTAGGACTATTATTGATAAAATAGAAGCCTAGATTTAGTCCTAACAAAGAGGACATTAACTTGATTCCTATATGGGTTAGGTTGTCTGGTTTTCTATTAGAATATTGGGAAGAACATATAATGATTATCATTTCTAAAATTTTTGGATATTTAATAACATTTGACTTAGCTACCAAATCTTGGACCAGATTGATACATGCAAGATTTTGTGTCAATGCATTTATCAATCAGGATCTCCCTAAATCAGTTGTTCTTAGCTCATCCTAGGGATAATTTACATGTCAAGGTTATCCTCCTCCTATTATTGACCCTCCCATTGATTATAGACTTAGGAACAATGTTTTTCTAGTAAGGAATAAATGTTTGTGGTTGGATGAGGAAATAATAGAGTAATGGTTTTAAATATTAAACTTAGATGATGAATCACCAATTTTGAATCTTGTTAAAGGTAAAAGGGTTGCCCACCTTTTTTACTGGCTGACTGATATTGATGAGAATGTGGGTTCATAGTTCAATACTCTGAAGTGTAAATGGCCTATTCTAAAGAAACTCATCTTTCTTCTATCCCAGTGTGTATGAACATGGTTGATCTTTGCATTTATCCCAATAATAACAACTTGGTGAGAATTGGTGATCCCAAAACACTTCTACATAATTTCATTCTAAAGGAAGGCATATCCATCTCATACTTTTGGAGTGATTAGTTTTGATACTGACTTGTGCTTTGATCTTCGATTTCTAGATTATTAACTTATTGGCTTATTATATATCTGACTTGGCTTGTGTCATTTTTTCCTTCTCTCTTTTTATTTTGAGAGATGCTATATTATTTTTAATATATTCCATATGATTGATAATATTATAATCCTACGATAAATTCCCATATTCACTTACTCTTCATTATAAAAAACATCTTACATATTTTTCAAGTCAAGAACAATTTATAGACCTAATGCACAAACAAGTCTAATGGTTTTGATCTTCATAGTAGGTGCAAAGGTCTCCTCATAATCAATTCCTTATTTCTAAGCATACCCCTTTGCAACAAGTCACGCTTTGTATTTTTTGATGGATCTATCTCCCTTATATTCTATTTTTAAAATCCACTTGTAGACAATGGGTTTCTTCCTGTAGGTAGATCGACAAGTTCCCACGTCCTATTTTTTATCAGGGAATCATATTTACCATCTATGACGTTCATCCATTGAGGTTGAGATAATTCCTCTCAATCTATCTCTGGTTCAGTGCTATCAACAATTAAACTCATCAGTGTGATATTAACATCATTTTTCGCCTATCTTCTTGAATGAACTCCTAATAAAGTATCTAAAATAGTGTTCAGGTATGAGTCCCTGGCAGTGCTTTCTACCCACTTTGGACATCGATATTGCTTCTAATATGATGAATAATTATATTCCAAATTTCCAAGATGAATGGATAATTCTCCTTGCATCTCATCTTCATTGTGTTCATCATCTGATTGTGGAATCAACTTATGAGAGGTGGTTGGTTTTTACTCCTCTTTATGTGTTAAGGAGTTGAATGATGACTCATCATAAACCATGTATCAAATTTCATAAATCTTCCATGTCTCAGGATCCATAATACAATATTCTTTTGAGGTAGTATTGTACCCCAATAAGATGCACTAGAGTGTCTTAAATGATCTTCTTCATCTTTTTAACTGGGACATGCATATATTATGTACAACTAAATACTCTTAAATGGGAGATCAAAGGATTATGACCACTCCATACCTCTTCTAGTGTCTTGTCTTGTAAGATATTTTTATGTGCCATGTTGAGAATATAAATAGTTGTCTAAACTATTTATACCCAAAATAGCACCTCTAAATTCACATTAGAAAGCATAAAATGAGACATCTCCATGATGGAAATATTGCATCACTCTATAATTCCATTTTATTGGATGTATAGGTAACTATAAAGTGTTTCTTGATGTTGTGTAGATTAAAAAATTCCAAGAAATCCTTTGATGTGAATTCCCCCCTCGATTTGAGTGGAGGAGATAAAGAGGCCTCCCTAACTAGGTCATAACAAGATGGTAAAAGACCTTAAAATGAGCAAAGGCTTCATCCTTATTCTTGAGAAATAACACCCAAGTTTTTTGAGATAAAGCATCAATGAAGAATTGGAAGTACTTGAATCCTTGAAAATAGGTAGGCATGGGTCTACATAGATTGGTATGCACCACATCACGATGATACTTGGCATGAGATAAACTTGGCTCAAACATAAGTCTATGCTATTTTCCTACAAACCATCTAGGGCATATAATAAAATTATGATAAATTTGGGGTAGACCACATACCATTTCCTTAGAGCTTAGTTGGTACAAGGAACCAATGGAAAGGTGTCCATATCAATAATGTTAGAGTGTAGTAAATTCTACCATAGAGGTAGAAAGAGAAATTGCATTAGATGAAACTACATTTAGTGAAAATAAATGATCCTTCATATATATATATATATATATATATATATATATATATATTACCTTACCTTCTCATGAGAGGAGACAAGATTTGGTGCCATTCTTTATAAATAACTCCACCTTAACCTTATGATTCAAAAGCTAACTTATAGATAAGATATTTGTAGTCAATATGGGGACACACAACACCTTTGTGAGAGTAAAACTTCTCATCCTGAGAGTAATGGTGACATTCCCAATTCCTTCTATATCTTATGAGCCTTATCATCTGCTATCCAAACTCAATCTCTAGTTGGTTGATTAGTGAGTGAAATAAATAGCTTCTTGCATCTTATCATATGTTTACTAATACTTGAGTCAATAAATTAAACATTTATTGTTGGTGATAAGGTTTGGGATACAAGAACAACGTTCTTTTATGCACTAAAATCTACTTCTACTACTACCTCCTCTTTTGATTCATCATCTTGTGTTGGTTGTTTTTGTGCCACTACATGTCCTCATTATTTTAATCACCAAGGATGTCTGTTTTATTTATGTTAATCATATCCATTAGATGTGCCCTATCAACTAAATGTACCTTGAGTCAAGGAATTATACTAATAATGATTAGTGTTATGCATATTAGTGAAATAAATATGGAACAACCATTTTTCCTTCTCAATTTCTTTGTGGTTATGGCTACTTTGGTGGTCCTTTATGAAACTTTGGACCATGCTGCTTGGAAATTAGTGCTTTATCCTCAAACTCATCTTACACTGATTGGATGGCTTCTTCTTGTTGTAGAAAATTCACCAATATTTGAAAGGCGCTACTTATTTTATAATGTTCAGTGTCATGATGAATGTATAAAATTGAGATGAGAGATCTCTCAACGTGATCAAAACCAACATCTTGTCCTCGATCATTTCTCCAAGTGCAACTAGTTCTGCTCAAATTTTTAACACCTAGTCTAATAACTTCTTAATGTGTTCACCTGATTTCATATTGAGTTTATGAGGTATGGAATGGAGATAGATGATCTTTATCTAGTTTTTCACCTCATAGATAGTGAATAGAATGTCTTAATCTTCTTTTGATGTCTTTGCATCCTGAACATGTTGTTAAACATCATCAATGATACTAAGAGTAATCAACATGAGAGATTTATCATTAGACTTAATACTTTTTCTTCTCATTAACTCTATTAGGATGGGTCACTTTACTAGTGTCAATGCCCCATAATTATTTGAATTGAAGAATCATGCACATCTACATCTTTCATGTGGTAAAATTTGGTGCTTTGAGGAGTTGGGCATCAGACAAGAGTGAATTTGGCAAAGAAATTATCTTAATCATGAAAGATATCACAAAGCCAAAAAAATATTTAATTGCTTCAAAACTTTGTAAAAAATACCTAATCAAAGGTAACTCTACAACTACAGTAGATTAAGATGCTTCTTGACCTCAAAATGTTGTATGTAATTTTTGGGATTGATGGAGCTCTAAATTTGATCATTTATCTACTTCTAGATCTCAAGTACCCAACTTTGTTAAAACTTGGTTGTTTCCACATATAAAAGATTTGGCTCTTAGAACTGGTGTAAAGTAGGCTATCTATAGATGAATCAGTGATAGCACATACATGGTCTATAAGGTTCACATGAAATGATACACTTTTCCCTACCTTTTTCATGAAAAAGAGGAGACCATTGATCACCTTCTATTGCATTGTTCTTTCACTAGGTAGTGTTAAGAGTAACTGTGCACCAAACTACACCTGAGCTAGGCTATGATTCTTCAACTATAGAATACAGGTGGGAAAATTTATGTCCTTTAAATACCACATGAACTTAGTGCTTAATGACTGTGAGGATTTTAAGAAGCTTCCTCCCAATAAATATGCATATTTGAGATGCATGAACATCAAATGCATATGCTCTAGGATTATTATTTAGATCACCACATAAATTGATGAAAGGAAAAATGGACTGTGATCCCTATATATGGGATGGTATGCAATATAGAAGAAACCATAATCAAAGAGGAGGTTCCATATACTAGCACATTGATGTCCTCTGTAACTTCCTTGCACACGTCCAAGATATCTCCACACTCTGATACAAGTATGAGAGTAATAATTATTCAATGATTTGATTATTGATAGAGAAGGAATATATACATTACAAAATTGATTGATAATAGTTATGAACTATAATCATTTATTTAATTGCATATTAACTAAGCAGATTATTACTATAAAACAATGCAATATTAATAATTACGCCAACATGTATGTATGGTTAAATTTTATTATGAAAGTGTATAGTCACCTCAAAGGTGTAAGTTATGTTGTAAGGGATGGTGTAATTTTTGTTTTTGTTAAAGTGGAGTTTTTTATAATGAAAGAGTGTAAATCAATAGTTATACCTCACTTGAAATCTATGGACACTTACCCCATATCATATTTTGTGAATAGATTTTCAAACAAAAATAATATGATATTTCTAGTGGAGGTGATAGTGAAAAATGAGGTTGTGTCTTGTTTTATTAATGAAAGTGTGCTACTCATTCAAAAAGATGGGCTCTGTATTCCTTCATATGATAATGAGTTGTTTGGGGAGGAGATATTCTAATTCATAGTGAGTATGATCAATGATGAAGAGTTGGGAAAGGGCAAGGCCATACAAAGCATGAAAACAATTAAATATTTCAAGGTGCTCTAAGCAGTGTTGGTAAAGAACAATAACAAGATATTTTAAGGGATGGACTCGAAGAAACCCATGTAGATAAATATACAAATCTTTGTAACATGTCACTATTATAATATATTATATATTTGTGTATAATATTTAATATTGCATATAATTATAAATTAATAGTATTATATATAATATTATGTGTGTGTGTGTGTAAAAATGAGTGTTTGGAAGGGATCCCACCTTAAAATAATGGAGAAAAGAAGATATAGAAATGAAAGCATAAACAAAATACCTCTACTAGTGGAAAACAAAACCTATTACAACAAGGTTACAAATAAGCAGCAAACCAACAACAAATAAGCAAGAAAACAAACATAAACTACTACCCTCCAGGAGAATCCCCTCTATGGGAGTGAAGGGTTATTTTCAATGGATCTAAGCTCTTCTTCACAAAACCTTTCTTTTTTTACTTACAATAGTCCATTCACCCCCTCCCCTAAAACTGGATGGATGGGAATAGTTATTTCCTTTGAACTAATGGATTGAGTGATCATTATATGAATATGAACCACTAAACCTCTACTAAGTATTACAAATGAATCTATATCATCTCCTTCATTTATAAGATTCATTACCTTAATGACATTCACCAATTTACATGTATTCTTGTCTAGTTATCTGGTAATTTGGTCTTTTTTAGGCATTTCAACATCCACATCTAATTCAAATTCCTCAAACTCCTCATCACTCAAAATTATGACTACTAAATGTTCCTCCAAATCATCCTTCCACCAAGTCTTCCCTTGTTTTCACTTAGTAAAATCACAATCTAAAACCAAATTCCCTATTCTAAAACACCTACTACGTCTAAAAGGAAGATACTCATAGTCGATGGATTGTGTCCAAAAATGATCACTTAATTTCAAATCAATCTAAGACAGTAGATCTACTAAAATATCAACATTTACCAAGATTATGGCATATGTTGAATGACCCATATTCTTTATTTAAGAATCAGTTAATAAAAATTCACCTAAGGAATTGCTTATAACTTTTAGGATACATTCATACCAAAATTGAATTGGTATATGGGATAATCTAATATAAAATGATTGAACCTTGAATGATTCTATCAAAGGATCAAATGACAGAAACCATGGCTTGACAAGTAACAAATGTTCATTCAAACTCCAGACCCAATTTTTGAAAATCACATCCTTGTCCTCTTTAAGATCAAATACTACAACAAGTAATAATTTTAACACAAGGACAAATATCTACATTACCTTTAATTTTGGGTCCCCAATTGTCTTTAATCCACTTCTGGAGCTCCAACAAGGAAGGCCAAAAACTGGTAAAATGACATATGATTCCTTTCAAAGAGAAATTTTTTTCTAGTATCAAAAGTTTCTTTAGCTCCTCTCTTTCAAAATAAATCAAAGGTTTAGAATATTTGGGTTTAATGTCTTAAACTAATGGAACTTATTATTGGAAACTGAATATGCAATTATGGGTTTTAATTGTTCCCCATTAGCTCTACATGCAACCACATGGGATCTTTTGTCAACCATCATTTCCCCTTCCTCTACAATAAATCCATGATTTATAGTCTGACCAACATGCAATGGATTTAAATACTTCCCTCTTTTGTTTTACTATTTTACAACCATTGTTGAGATCTTATTCAGGTTATAAATCCCATTTTTAATAATATTTTCCTTGTGGCTTATAATCACTACTTTTACTTTAGATCTGAGCAAATCCACTACCATGAATCAACCACCAGTCTGACCTACCACCTTATTAAAATTAGCATAAACCATTTCACTTGGAAATCCATCCCTCTTGGTTTTTTTGTAGCTCCATCCCACAAATCCCCATCTAATCACTTATCTTTATCATCCCCTGTTGTAAATTCCTGATTTTCCTTTGAAGATTATGTTGAAAAGGTAGGCGAATATCTCAACCCTACCACAATTATATTTATCTCCTTCAAATAAGCATCCACCTCCAACTTCTAGTTACTCTTTCCATTAGTTTCCTGAGATTCTTTCACATTCTCAAAGTTTCCATTGCTATAACTAACCCTAGCCATCATGTTTATCTTACAAAAAATAAAAAATTATAATAGTATATTATATGTAGTATCAATATATTCATATTATTATTAATATATTATATTATATTATATAACACACATTATATGTAATATTAATAATATATTAAATTATGGTAAATGTTTGTGTATACAAATACATATACATGCATACATGTGTGTGTGTGTGTGTGTGTGTGTGTGTGTGTGTGTGTGTGTGTGTGTGTGTGTGTGTGTACACACACACACACACACACACACACACACACACACACACACACACACACACACACACACACACACACACACACACACATACATTTGATACATCAAAAAAAGGGAAAAGCCTTTCTATTTAAAAAACTTTAAATATTCTATTAGGATAGGGAAATATAGATAAAATTCACTAAAAATTTAGTGCTTTTGGTAAGTAAACTCATCTTGAAAACTAGTTACATATCTTGGAATAGAATAAATCATAAAAAAGGCTAGATAGTCTCAGAACAAATGTAAACCCATATTATTAGACCATCCTTGTGTGCTTCATCTTCAATGATCAAGTTCGCCAGATAATCAGACAACTTGGAATCATCCTTGCCAACTGATATACCCAACATATCATATATTTCATTTATCTTACTATTTTGAGTGATTTTTTCAACTACAATGGCCTTCAAAATAAACCAAAACTAGTCCATCCTAGTGTCCACCACATCACCAAAGTGTTCAACATCCTCATGGACCACCAATGAGTTTTTGGTGCTAAAGATAACTATCTGAATGCCAATTATTTGGGCTACCTTGAGGTGTCTAATATGGGGGTAAATTGCCCATGATCCTCCAAGGCCTAGATAACTGAGTCAAAAACATTAATAGAAGTGTTACCACCTAACCTCATGGATAGTTAAGCATGCATGATATTAGTATCCATCCAATTTAAAAACTTCTCATCTTTTATGCCATCAATAAGATCCTTCTATAAAAAGTTTAGAGCTTCCTTGGCCATGATTCTCATTTTCTTGTCCAAAAAAACTCCAAAATTTATCAAGTATGTCAACTTGAGGTCATTAAATAGCCCCAAGAAGGAATTTTTATCTTCATCTAGTGAATAATTATGTAGCATTTTTGAATTTATTTATTTGATGGTATTGAGCACTATGTCCATTCTTTTTCTCTATCTGGTCCTCTTGGAAGGGCCAAAGCTAGATGAAGGGATTTCCATGTTGATAGTAACACACCACTTCTCTCAGACCTATAATAAACAATATTTCTAGCTAAAGCAATATAGATCAATGATTTAAGAATTTATATCTTGAAACCTTTATCAATCTTGGATATAGTAAGTACCTAATTTGGTTGAATTTCTTCCTATTTTGAAACCTTACACTTGAGTTTCTTACCCACGTCCCACTTGGATTTAATTCCTTGGATCTTTCATGCCCTCTTTCCCTAGGAGGTAAAGCAAACCAAAAACCTTGTGGGTAATTAGGGCCACATGATCTATTGTCTCTGACTGAAAGACCCATTCTAGAATTGGGGATCTTTACTAGGTTGTACTATGGACACAATAATGGTTTATCGCTTTGGCAGTTTCTAGCCTTATTTACAAGATCTCCATTCTTGGATCTAAGATCATTGGCAGCCTATGTTGGAAGAAAAATTGGGTATTTATCCTCATGCAAAGAGATTATTTATTGTGGGTTTTACTAGGAGGATAGTGATGATTTCATATCTAGATGTGGGATCAACATCTCCTTCTATCAAAGCATTAGTTCTCGACATCCAATACCATCACAGAACCCTTAAATACCAAGCATGTTTATATTTGATTATTGCATTTTCCACTCCAATTCTAGATTTATTCATGCTTCATAGCTATAGTTAATTCCATGGATGAGTACTTCTTCATAGAACTAATTAAGGATAAATATATATAAAGACATGAGGAAATAATACCCCCTCTTTTTAGTGATGAATTTTATCATACCATTTTTTTCAAGCACTTAAAGCTACAATAAAATCACATAGATGTTAGGGTTAAGATTAAAATATATGGAGAGCAAGTTTCCTTTAATTAAGGTTTATTTATTTAATTTTAAGATTTTCACATGAATTTTATTTTTTGGAAAAAAAAATTATATACCACTACTTATATAGGTTATAAATAAATGATTTATAGTTGATTTAAATGTTAAGACATTTTGAAAATTCTTATGTTATGATCTTAAATATTGTAATTACACATTAACCTTTTTTTTAAATAAATGTGGTGATCAATTACATATTATACCCTCTCATTTGCTATAAACCTCACCTTAATATTCACCTTTCTCTTTCCCTCTTCCTCCTTATCTACAATATTAGGTAATTACAAGATTATCAACCATGCACATAAATATTGTTGTTTTATACATATATAAATTAAAATTTAATTTAGTATAAATAAAAATAAAAAGATTATATATTATTAAAAAATAATGAATTATATGTTACTATTACTAAAAATTTTATCTCTTACTGATTTTCAAGTCATTTATTACATATTCCTTTAACTCACTTATGAAAAAATTCAAACTACCTTTTTATAGGGTAGCTTCAAAATAAATATTTTGCTTCATTTGTCTTAAGAAAAAAATCCACAAAAAAAGAAATAATCAAATATTAAATAAAAATAAATTCTCACATAATAAGAAAATTAAATAATTTAAAAAAAAAAAATTGATAAGGTGAAATACATGTTTTTAAAGGTATTGAAACCATTTACAAAATATAAGACATTTAAGCTTGAATGAGATGCCTCAATTAGCAGTCCATGTGGAACCAAATATCCAATAGGTATATAAATCATAGTTTGCCAAAAGATTCACCCTCATTTGTAATAAAAAGCTAGCCAAAAATAGACAATCTTACACTAAACCTCTATCTTAGTAAATCAATCACACAACCTAAAAATGGGATTTTGGCCTGAACCCCAAAACTAGAGAAAACATATCTTGATGAGGTTATTAAATTATAAATATATATATATATATATATATATATGGACACAATAATGGATTGTCACTTTATTAGTTTATAGCCTTGTCTACAAAATCTCCATTCTTGGATCTTAAATCATTGGGGCCTAGGTTGGAGAGAAACTAGATATTTATCCTTATGCAAATAGATTATTTATTATCACTTTTATTATCAAGGAGGATAGGGATGATATTTTATAAGATCATATCTGGATGTGGGATCAACATCTCCTTATATCAAAGCATTAGTTCCTAACATTCAATCCCCTCATAGAACCCTTAAATTATAGGCTTGTTTGGGTTTGATTATTACATTTTTCACTCCAGTTCTAAATTTATTTATGCTTCATAACTATAGTTACTCCCATGGATGTGTGTTTATTGACAAATCCTACTACTAAAAAATGGGGCATTTCACTTTTTCTCAAATCCTAGTGAGTATTGATTTGTCAAAAGAACTACATGTTAATATTAATTTGAAAGTTAATGGCAAACATTGGACTCAAACTATAAATTTTGAGGGTTTACCCTTATGATGTCAAAAATGTTTCAAAACATGGCATCTATCCATGACATGCAATCATTTCAAGCAGAAAATGGAAACTTTTTGGTGGAAGGATGCCCTTTAAGAACATCTAATTATGAATGTAGACAGTGATAATGAATTAGTTGAGAGTGGTGAATTGGATAAGTATTTGGAAGCCTTAGATTATGTACTCAAATCAAGTGAGGATAAATCTAAGATCTTGTAATTTGAGGAGATGAAATATGTCGATGAATGTGCCTTGTTGAGTCTAAAGGATGATTGTATCTCTTATTTAAACTGTTAATTTCAAGCCCTTAAATTCTTTTGATATTGAAATCCCTTTTTTACTAGATTCAGGGGATAAAAAGGATTGAACTATAGTGTGAAAAAATAAAAATTGTCATTGATATAAAAAGAGCATTGAACAAAACAATATGATCCTCTGCTCTTAGAAAGGATATGGGGTGGAGGTAACATAGCTTTGAGTGAGATTTGGATATGTTGGTTTATAGTTTTACATCCTTGTTGTATCATGTTTCTTCATCATTGATAGAGGTGTTCCATTTGAGCTTTAATGCTATTTTTTTCTCTTCTCTTATGTACAAGGAAGGGGGGCCTTTCAAAACCCTCTACTTATCATTACCATAAAATACTATATTTTATAAATCTCATATACCTAAATATATAATAATAAGAATAAAAATATATATATATATATATATATATTAGATTAACCTTCTTAGAGACCCAAGATTAGATAGCTAAGAAGATTATCCATTAATTTCTTATGTAAAAAGTAATATTGACACCAACACTCTACCTTAGTAATGGATTTTACATAGTTAAGTTTGTTATGTGTGGAGTAAACATTAATATGGAAATAAGTTATATTTCAATGTGGATATGCTTAATTGTAGAAATGGTAGAATCATGTAAAAATCTAAGCTATGTGGAATCCTAATGTTATGCCACATAACTCTTAGTCCAAAACATGGAATTACAGATCATTTATCTTTCATGAAATACTACTCTCATTTTCAGATTTTGAAAAATGGCAGATTTATCACTCTATAGTCTTTATACAATATGGCACCAAGATTTGAACCCATCACAATAATCAATTATTTCCCAAGCTAGCATTCTTTCATTCTTGAAGGTGGTAACTTAAAGAAGTGACACTATGCTTTCCACTACTCTCATTGATTACTTGTACTTTTCTTTGTAATATTTATTTAAATTACTTGTTAACCATCTAATGCAATTACAAAGTAAAAAATGGGAGGGGGATGAAGGTAAAGTGATAAATAATGCTTGCGCTTGGAATTCTTAATAACGTATATTAATATCGACTAAAGCTTTGAAATATTTCTTATATTTTGTAGATTGTATTATGTATCCATGGAGATGGTTGGTTTAATTTTTCCATCCATTTCAAATCCTTAGTTGAACCCCATATTTGATGAACACCATTAGTATGTCTCCTCCTTCCCTCCTTGTGTTGTATACAACCTCAAAAAAAAAATAAGGCACTTGAATCTGATATCTCTTTACCAAAAACAATAATAGGGGTTTACAAAGGGTTTAAAATTCAAGTGCACAAAATTAAAAGGTAGAATCCCAATTGAGATAATGTGCATGAAGGTGGCTAGTAGTCATCTACAATGCTATAGGTACATGGAATATACACTATGGAAGGATATAATAGTTCTTGTGTTGAGAGAGGCAACTCCACTAGAGGTGTCAAAATGTGCAACAATGGTAGAAATTGCCATTTGGTCCATCGAATTTATAGTGGGTAAATTATTCAATCCTTATATATGGATGTATGACAATTAGTTTTTTTTTGGTATGACATCTACCTGTAGCTATATATTTGGGAATTTACACTCTCTTTCATACCTATAATAAAATCCAAGGAAAGCCCACAAAATGGGATGGAATTTTTCTTATTACATGTTCACTCACATTAATTATCATAGTTGGGAATTTCCACCCTTATTCTTATCCTACCTTGTGTTTTAAATCCCCTTATGTACCCCTCTCTCCATCATTTTAGGTCTTATTCATTGGAATTTAGTATGAGTGTTAGTATTTTTCTAATTTAAATTCAAATTTCATCTATAAGTAGACAAGTTTTTTAGCTCATTTAGGTAGACATAATATCTAACATTCATTTTCATAAAATATATGAGCACTCATAGATATTATAGAGAGATAAAATAATTATTAAATAATTCATCATTGAAGGAGTCAATGAAGATGAAGAAGATGATGAGGCCTCAACTGAGGGTATGAAAGAGCCAGAGGAGGAATCTAAAAATTCTTAGCCTACTATCTCATGTCATGCCCTTTTATGGTATTAGTACCCCTCAAACTCTTAAGGTGGTGGACTTACTCAAGAAACAAAAGGTGATAATGTTGAGTGACTCATTAAGTACACAATTTCATTAATAGTAAGTTTGTTATTCATTTGAACTATTTTATTTATCCACCTCCATGATTTTAATTCACAATTACATATGGTGTCACAATCAACTATTATAGAAAATTCCATTGTATTAATATTATCATGGGGGACCACTTGATTAATTCTCTTATGTTTTTTATTTCCATGTGTGGGAATAACATTATTTTGGGAGTACAATGGATCACAAATTTGGACATAATAGATATGATTTTTTAAGAATTTTTCATGTACTTAGCATTTGATATACAAGGACTACAACCAAAGTCTCCCCTATTGATTAGTTCACATCATATGATGAAGATTCTTAAAAAGTGGGGTGAATGATTTGTAGCATGATTTTTTTTCAATATAAGATCTGAAAAAAAAATCTACACATCCTGATTTAAAAATGATTCTTAATGACCACACAATAGTTTTTGGCAGAATGCTAAAATTAGTACCACCAAGTAGAGAACATGATCATACTATAAGACTCGTTCTAGGTAGCACATCTCTAAACATCAGACCACATTGTTGTTCCCCAAAAATGTCAGCTATTTTTGGAATAACATTTGAATTATTTTGGTCTTATAGACCAAAATAATCTCTTCCTTTTCCAAAATTTGTCTTGAGCATTCAAATTCCTCATTTTTTAGGCTTTTCAGAAATCTACGGACTGTAAATAGGCTCATTTTTATAGGTTCAATGAGCTTCACGACTTCTGCAGGTGTGTTCAATCAAAAGAATCAGCTTCTAACAATTGGTCATTGTTGGAATTGGTTCATCACCTTAGTTTAAATAGAAATTTCCATTAGCAAGCATCAGTAGCAGGTTCAACATTTGGTTCAACCACTCAGCTTCAGCACTTTGATTCATTCTTTGGTTCAATCAAATAGTTCGTCAGTTGGTTTAAAGCTTTGTTTGAAAAGTTGAACCAAAATTTGGTTCAACATCTTGGTTCAATGAAAAGGTTCAAAGCCTTGGTTTGACGGTTAGTTCAAAGACATGGTTCAAAGGCAAGTTCAATGTTCAGTTCAATGCTTAGTTCATCAGCTTGGTTCATTCAAATTAAACCATCAGCTTGAACCATTTTTGGTTCAACCGATTGGTTTAATGGAATGGTTCATCGTCAAAATTAAAATAAGCCCGAAGGCCATTCAAAAGACTGCCTGAAAGGTAGATACCCTTGTGGGAAGCTCTTCCCAACTCAAAATGGATCATTTCTTAAGGCTCAAAAGGACAAGTGCAATCTGAAAAAGTGCCAAACAGAAAAGCTGAAAGAAGACAAAGGAATGACGTGCCCGAAAACGTCAAATTCAACATAGTGAATTAGTCATTGATCCTTTAAACATACAGACCAGAATACATTCATAGATCTCAAAGCCAAGACTAGCAGAAAGCAGAGAGGGGACATAATAGTAAATTAAATCCAGGGCCCGATTGAATTAACTGGAAAAGGAGGAATGATGAAGATAAGATTAGATCACCAGGAGAACATTGGAAGTTGCAACTTTCAATAAGTGTGACTTATTTCCTTGCATTGATAAAATCAAATGGGTAAAGAGCCCCTAAGTTCTGGCGTGTCTCCTTAACAGATTCCAATGCAAAATGATGTATTGATTGTTCCCAAGTCCTTCTTGAATAGGCTATATAAAGGACTTTCTTCTATTGTAATAAGGATCTCATTTTTGACATTTAGAATGAAACTCTACCCAAATTGTAAGGCATTACTGAGACTTTGAGCTCAGGTTGCCGATCATATTTTGTTACTGGAATAAGAAAGCAAGTGGTTTTTTAGACTTTGTGCTGTAATATCTTTGTTATTGAGGAAATTGTTCTTATGTCTTTTTCTTCAATATATCTTCTATTCCTTTAATTCAACAAGCAGAATTAGTGACAACAGTCAAGGTGTCCTAAAGAGTCAACTATGGAGAGACTTTGTGCCCCCATAATTACCTTTAGTGTGTTTTCTTTTCATTTCTGTGTAAAGGACCTTGAGGTGACTTTGTACCCTCATTGTCCTTCGTATCTTACTCTTGAGCAATCCAGGTGAAGACTTTGTGTTGCATCTTGATTTGCTAGTTATTACATCCTTTGCTACATTTCATTGTTACTGTCAGGAGTATTCTTTTGGTTCGCTGAATAGTACTTATACAAGAAGAGGAGTATTGTCTATCATTTCCCCTAAGTTTTTCCCTTTGATCTGTGTGCATCACCTCTGAAGAAAGAAAGATGGATGGTTTGTCCTACCCATGAGTATTATTTTCTATATATATATATATATATATATATATATATATAAAACATACCTACAGGGAACCTCCCCTTGATGAGAGGAGAGATCAGTGTCTTTCTGATGTGGTAAAACTACACATTTGGATGACTAATCTTCCTAATTTAGCTGATCAGACCTATTTTGTTTATCAGTATGCTGATCGACAAAATATTCAACCAACAATTTTTGGTGACTCTGCTAGGGAAGAACGTGCAGTCTAAAGCTTCAAGTTTCAGATTGAAGCAGTTCTTTCCCTTATCCATTATAGAGTCTAGCAACTCCCATTTGGGTCTTACCCATTATCCATTTATAGCCTTACCATTTTCATCCATCTCCATTATATTATCCAGTCTGCAAAACTAGAGCTACTGGGAAAGAAAGTACAGTTTGAAGCCTCAAGCTTTAAGCTGAAGTCGAGCCAGTCCTTTTCCATTTTTGTTTTGTAATCTGGAAACTCCACTCAGATGTGTTATCCCTATTGTTCCTAATCCAATCATGGCAGTTCGAGGCCCCTAGGGTAACTCATATGGCCCACTTAATCTAACTCCACCCTTGCATGAGCTACCACTCAGTTTAAGGAAGAATTTTCCCAAATTCTTTGGTGATGGAAGAGTCCATCTTGATGAACACATTACAGCCTTCACCATAGCCTATGGTGTGATAGGGGTGGAATTTGAAGACATGGCGGTCAGGATTTTTGTGGAGACTCTACAAGGTGATGTTGCAGATTGGTTCTACCATCTGTAAGCTGGATCAATGACTGACTGGGATAAACTTAAAGCCAAGTTCAAAGAAATATTCAAGCCCGTAGAAGATGCACATGCCTTATTGGCCCAGCTCACATAGATGAAGAAGGAGCCCCATGAACCTATGAGGGACTTCATTGCCAAGTTCAACAAGCTGAAGCACAGGATTCCCATGATCGCCCAGCTGACACCTCAGAATCTCATGTGTTTCTTCATCAATTCACAACTACCTGAAGTGAGTTTTCTGTTGAGACGGGCTAGACACATAGACCTTGAGGCTACTCAAGACTTGGCTACTAAGCTAGAAGATGATCTTATCTTGGTAGGAAAGATAAGGAGAGATCCTAACAGAAATAGAGCTTCATCATCTTCTAAATATTCATCTACAAGCACCACTGATCCAATGGTGCACAAGATGGAAAATGGCACAAAGTATGTCTTCTGCTCCTCTATATAAAGATATACCAAGGAGGACATTACCTAATCAGCCATATTAAGGCAATGCTGCCAGAAGTCAAGGGCAACAAAATCGTCTTCCTCCCCCACAAAGGAATCCTGCCCTTGAAGCACCTCCAACAAACTCGGTAGTTGGATATCTAGAAACAGAGCATGTTTCCTATTTCCAACTTGAGTTAGAGCAAGAAAATGGCACTGATCTCTTTAGGGAGGATCTAGAAGAATCAGCTGGTGACTCCCACATTGGTTTCCTAAATTACCAGGATGAACTCAAAAGTGAAGGTGAAGCAGTCAAAGGATCATACACAGTATTCACAAGGTCCTAGAATCAGTCAGCCTAGCAGGCTGACAAAGAGAAGACAGAGGAGCAACCCCAACTAGTAATTTCAATTGCTGAGCAAAGAACCCCTCTTCCTTTTCAATCAAAGGACCCAGTGATTACCAAAGAAGTAAGTACATCGAACATCTCTACACCTTCTACTTCAACTTCATAAACCAATCCTCCCCCTCCCAAAAATCAAAAGGATGAACTCCCATCTTCTCTTCCAAGCCCATTCCAGTCATTTGACATGATTAATCATGTCAAGAAATCCAAAATTTAGATGACTGAGTCTGAATCCCTGCAAGCCAATCCTGAGCAATTTGACATTGATGGAGAACCAGGTGCGGACCTATCTAAGGTAAAAATTGTGGTCACCCAAACGTCAGCCCTTGTAGCTCAAATTCTATTTGAGCCTTTAGGTAGGGGTAATTACTTCTTGACCACAGAGGATGCTCATGTCTCAGTTGATGAAAGTCTTGTAGCTGGTAATCCAAGATTTGATCCAAACAAGGCATCAGAAGAATTAGTAGGTTGTAGTATAAACAAAGAAGGATCTTCCATCTCTAATGAAGATAAATCTGATAAGAGATTAACTTCTGATGATGACAACAATTCTTCCACCAATGATGAATTTGGGACTATGTTGATATCTCCTCAAGGAAATATTCTTCCTTCATGTAATTTGCAAGTCAGCAACACCTTCAACATAGCTGGATGCAAATCTCTGTTGCTTAAATTGAAGATTGCTCAAGATGAAGAAGTCAAACTCCTTCACATCAAAGGAGATGCTAAGCTGATAGTTTGTTAGGAGTTTGATGTGGACAATCCAATCATGTGCTGGACTGAATCAAAAGAACAGCCAATTATGGTAATGGACCATGCTACTGCAAATCAAAATTAGGCAAAGGAATCCTTCACCAAGAGAGCAAGGAGTTATGGTTTCCAGTTTGAAGACCACATCCTACCTTGGAACAACAAGAAGAAAAGGCCAAGAGGAAGACACAAAAAATTGGTTTCCTGGTGGAGAGTTCCATTTGCCCATCACCATTTTTGGGGACAAAATGGTTTCCTACTAGTTTATCATGATGGCACACCATTTTCTCTACCCCACAATGGGCAGCATCTGAAACACTTCAATTCTTGAAGTATCAGATCATTGCCTCTGTATATATGTATATTTGTACAATTTTTAATTCTATTTTGTTTTATTTGTTTTTGTTTTTGAAGCCTTTCATTTCTGGGTAGCATGACTCTGTAACCCAATGGTACACATGAAGACACTGGAGATTCTAGATTCTACTCCTTTCAAATCTTTTTGCAATTGACAGAAGTTCCCCAACTATAGCCAGCTATTGTTCCTCAAAAATGTCAGCTATTTTTGGGACAACATTTGAATTATTTTGGTCCTACAGACCAAAATAATCTCTTCCTTTTCCAAATTTTGTCTTGAGCATTCAAATTCCTCATTTTTCAAGCTTTTTAGAAATCTACAGACTGCAAATAGGCTCATTTCTACAGGTTCAATGGGCTTCATGACTTCTGCAGGTGTGTTCAATCAAAAGAATCAGTTTCTAACAATTAGTCATTGTTGGAATTGGTTCATCGCCTTGGTTCAAATAGAAATTTCCATCGGCAAGCATCAGCAACAGGTTCAACATTTGGTTCAACCACTCAGCTTCAGTGCTTTGATTCATTCTTTGGTTCAATCAAACGGTTCGTCAGTCAGTTCAAAGCTTTGTTTGAAACATTGAACCAAAATTTGGTTCAATGTCTTGGTTCAACAAAAAGGTTCAAAGCCTTGGTTCGACGGTTAGTTCAAAGACATGGTTCAAAGGCAAGTTCAATGTTCAGTTCAATGCTTAGTTCATCAGCTCGGTTCATTCAAATTGAACCATCGGCTTGAACCATTTTTGGTTCAACCGTTTGGCTCAATGTCTTGGTTCAATAGAATGGTTCATCGTCAAAATTCAAAGAAGACTGAAGGCCATTCAAAATACTGCCCAAAAGGTAAATACCCTTGTGGGAAGCTCTTCCTGACTCAAAACGGGTCATTTCTTAAGGCCTAAAAGGACAAGTGCAATCCAAAAAAGTGCCAAATAGAAAATCCAAAAGAAGACAAAGGAATGGCATGCCTAGAAACGTCAAATTCAACATAGTGAATTAGTTGTTGATCCTTTAAACATACAGACCAAAATATATTCATAGATCTCAAAGCCAAGACTAGTAGAAAGCAGAGAGGGAATAGAATAGTAAATTAAATCCAGGGCCCGATTCAATTAACTAGAAAAGGAGGAATGATGAAGATAATATCAGATTGCCAGGAGAACATTGGAAGTTGCAACTTTCAATAAGCGTGACTTATTTCCTTGCATTGATAAAATCAAATGGGTAAAGTGCCCCTAAGTTCTAGCGTGTCTCCTTAATAGATTCCAATGCAAAATGATGTATTGATTGTTCCCAAGTCCTTCTTGAAGAGGCTATATAAAGGAATTTCTTCTATTGTAAGAAGGATCTCTTTTTTGACATTTAGAATGAAACTCTACCCAAATTGTAAGGCATTACTGAGACTTTGAGCTTAGATTGCCAATCATATTTTGTTACTGGAATAAGAAAGCAAGTGGTTTTTCAGACTTTGTGCTGTAATATCTTTGTTATTGAGGAAATTTTTCTTATGTCTTTTTCTTCAATATATCTTTTGTTCCTTTAATTCAACAACCATAATTAGTGACAGCAGTCAAGAAGGTGTCCTAAAGAGTCAACTATGGAGAGAATTTGTGCCCCCATAATTTCCTTTAGTGTGTTTTCTTTTCATTTATGTGTAAAGGACCTTGAGGCGAGTTTGTGCTCTCATTATCCTTCGTATCTCACTCTTGAGCAATCCAGGTGAAGACTTTGTGTTGCATCTCGATTTGCTGGTTATTACATCCTTTGCTACATTTCATTATTATTGCCAAGATTATTCTTGTGGTTTGCTAAATAGTACTTCTGAAAGAAGAGGAGTACTATCTATCATTTCCCCTATGTTTTTCCTTTGATCCGCATGCATCATCTCTAAAGAAAGAGAGATGGATGGTTTGTACTACCCATGAGTATTGTTTTCTATTTATATATATATATATATATATATATATATATATATATATATATATATATATATATATATATATATATATATATAGCATACCTATATGGAACCTCCCCTTGATGAGAGGAGAGATCAGTGTCTTTCTGATGTGGTAAAACTACACATTTGGACGACTAATCTTCCTACTTTGGCTGATCAGACCTATTTTGTTTATTAGTACGTTGATCGACAAAATATTCAACCAACACACATAGGTATTAATTTTTCAATAAAAATGATATTAAAAATATGGTACATGAGATACCAAAGGTATGTGTTATCTAGCATAACCTAAGTGAATATTTATCCTATGAGGTCGTGGTGCAAAATAAGGATGTGTCCTAACTTAAAAGAACTCAACAAGTACACCATCAAAGATAAATCTTTTATTCTGTCAATTGATAATTTGTTAGATGAATTACATGGTGATATTTATTTTACCAAAATAGATCTTCATTTTGGACATCATCAAATTTGGATAAAAATTGAGGATATCCCTAAAATAAATTTTAGAACTCATAAATACCATTATGTGTTTGTGGTCATGTCATTTGGTCTCATAAATTCACCATCTACATTTCAAAATTTGTTGAATGCTATTTTTAGGCCTTTTTTAAAGGACTTTTATGTTGATATTTTCTTATCACATCCTAATATAAATCAAAAATTGGGAAAAACATTTGAAGCATTTGAAACATGTAGCGTTAGTTCTTAAACAACATCCATTTTATGTCAAAATTTCCAAATGTGATTTTGGAGTCCATAAGGTGGAGTAATTGGGTCATATTGTTTCACATGAAGGAGTCAAATTCGACCCTAGGAAGATCAAAGCATTGATGGAGTGGCAAGTGTCAATTGTCAAAGACCCTCAAGAACTTCCATATATTTTTGGGGCTAATATTTTACTATCACATATTTTTGTAAACTTATGACAACATAACATCTCCACTCATAACCTTTTTGAATAAATATTTATTCCATCAAATTAAATCAACTATGAAGGCATTTGAGAAGATCAAAGAGGCTATGTGTACAACTCCAATTTTCATGACCCCTAATTTTTCAAAAACATTTGTTGTTGAATATGATGTATCATGATATGACATGTAGGTAGTAACCATGAAATAAGGATGACCCATTCCATTCAACAATATTCAAATCAAGGGAAAAACCAAACTCAAGCCAATCTATGAGAAAAATATGGGGAATATTCTTCATGTAGTCAAGAAATTGAGATCTTATTCAATGGGTAGACACTTTTAGGTAAAGATTGATCATGATAGTCTAAAATATTTTTTGGAATAATGATTTTCATCAAAAAAACAAAAAAAAATTGGGTGATTAAATTGTCATGATATGAATTTCAAATAGTTTATAAGAAAGGAAAATAGAATGTGGTAGCAGATGCACTTTCCAAGAGGGAGGAATCAGTTCAGGAATTATTATGCACAGTGAACATTTATCAAGAATATTTATAAAAATTAAGATTATAATGGGATAATGACATGGACACATAGGTCTTGATTCAAAATATTTATCATGTTTTTCACGTTTCTAAAAAAATGAGTGGAAAGAGAACACATTGTGGTATATAGATAGATTATACCCATGTAAGTATTTTATTCTCAAACAAAATATCATTCAGGGGATTTGTACATCTATAATATGGGGTACTCATGATTTTGTAAGACATACCATTAAATTAGGAAATATTTATTTAGGGAAGGACTTAAGGGGATATACATAAATTTGTGGCAGAATGTATGGTTTGTCAATAGAACAAAGGATAAACATTTCAGACACCAGGTCTATTATAAACTTTATCCATCCTATCCAAAGGTGGGAGGTGGTCTCTATGGATTTCATTACAAGGTTGCCTAGGTCTGAACATAAAAATTTCATCATGTTATAAATATGGATAGACTCACAAAATATGTTCACTTTGATCCTTATCACACTCATTTGTAGCCAGTATAATAGTTGTTGTTTTTCTCAATACCATTCAAAAGTTACATAGTACTCCCAAAATCATTATAAGTGATCATGATCCTATATTCACCAATAAATTTTTTAATAATTTATTTTCATGTTTGTGTACCTATTTGGGTCATATCTCCTCATATCATCCTCAATTTGATGGGCAAACATAACTTGTCAACAAATGTCTAGAAGGGTATCTCTATTGTTTTACATTAGATAAGATTAATAACATTATCCATTAATTATTCATTAATTAATTACTTATTTTAAGTTCCCACCATTTATTTTAGGAAGGGATCAAGGTGATATATATATAAATTTGTGGCAGATTGCATGGTTTGTCAATAGAACAAAGGATAAATAATTAAGACACTAGGTCTTATGTAGCCTTTATCCATCCATATCTAGAGGTGGGATGATGTCTCCATGGATTCAATTACATGGTTGTCAAGGTCTGAAGGTAAATATTTCATCATGGTATAATTTTGGATAGGCTCATAGAATATTCTCATTGTGTTCCTTATCAAGGTCATTTATAGCTAGTACAATAGTTGTTTTTATCAATACAATTTGAAATTTGCATTGTACTCCTAAAATCATTGTAAGTGATCATGATCCTATCTTCACTAATAAATTTTGGATTGATTTATTTCCATGTTTGTGTAATCATTTGGCTCATAATTCATCATATCATCCTCAATTTGATTGACAAACATAGTTTGTCAACAAATGACTAAAAGGGTATCTCCATTGTTTTGCATTAGATAAATAAGAACATTTGGTCTATTAGTTTCCACTAGAAGAATGGTGGTACAACACTTCCATACCTATTCTAAAATGTCTCCCTTTGTGGTAATTTATGGATATCATCCCCATCCATCACTTCATCCTTGAAGGTGCAACCCAAGTAATATTAGACCTGATTATGATAAAATTCCATTCAAAATTGATGAGATCAAATGTGAAACTAAGATAAAAGGACACTTAAACATGATGTCAATATCCTCATCTTGTATCAAGGAATTTGATTTTTATCTTCATTAAAACAAGAATAAAATTATAAATAATGAATAATTTCTAGTCTCAAAGGCTCTTTGTAATTACACCATGTAACTTTCAAATAAGATTTATTGATCTCTTCATGAATACCTTCGTTGACTTCATGTTCAGTGATTTGAGGATCATTAATAGAAAACCCAAGAGGAGGTAGTATTTATATATCACTATAAATATATTCTAGAAAAGAGCCACAACTCTTGCATACCAATAAGATTTACATATATGTTTTATATATATATGGACACAACAATGGTTTATCACTTTATTAGTTTCTAGCCTTGTCTACAAGATCTCCATTCTTAGGTCTCAGATCATTGGAAACCTAGGTTGGAAGAGAAAATATATATTTATATTTATGCAAAGAGATTATTTAGTATCAATTTTAGTAGCAAGGGGGATAGGGACTATATTTTAAAAGATCATATCTGGATGCGGGATCAACATCTCCTTCTAGCAAAGCATTAGTTCCTGACATTCAATCCCCTCATAGAACCCATAAATACGAGTCCTGTTTGGGTTTGATTATTGAATTTTACACTTTAATTTTTATAGATTGAATCATGATTTATAACTATAGTTAATTCTATGGATGATTACTTATCAACAAATCCTACTTCAAAAAAAATGGGTCATTTCACTTTTTCTCAAATCCTGGTGAGTATTGATTTGTCAAAATAACTACCTACTAATTTAATCTAAAATTTTGAGACAAACATTGGGCCCGAACTCACAATTTTGAGGGTTTATCATTTTGATGTTATAAATGTTTAAAAACATGGCATCTATCCATGACATGTTATAATTTCAAGTACAATATGGATACTTTTTGGTGGAATGACACCCTTCAATAACATCTAATTATGAATTTAGAGAATGGCAATGAATCAATTGAGAGTAGTGAATTGGATAAGGATTTGGAAGCCCTAGATTAGGTACCTAAATCAAGTGAGGATAAATATAAGATTATAGAAGTTGAGGAGAGGAAACATGTCAACAAATTATCCTTGTTGAGGCTAAAGAATTATTTTAATGAAAGTATTGTATCTCTTATTTCAACTCTTAATTTCTAGCCCTTAAATTATTTTGATGTTGAAATCCCTATTTTACCAGATTTAAGGGATAAAAAGGATTGAATTTTAGTGTGAAAAAATAAAAATTGTCAATATAAAAATATCACTGAATAAAAAAATATGATCCTTCACTCTTAGAAAGGAGATGGGGTGGAGAGAACATGGATTTGAGTGAGATTTGGGAATGTTGGTTTGTAGGTTTTTAGCCTTTTTGCAGCCTATTTTTTCATCATTGGTAGAGGTGTTCTATTTGAGATTTAATATTACTTTTTATCTTCTCCTATGTGCAAGGGAAGGGCCCCTTTCAAAACCCTCTACTTATCATTACCAAAAAATATTATATTTTATAATTCTTATATACCTAAATATATAATAATAAGAACAAAAAAAAACAATATTGGATTAATCTTCCTAAAGATCCATGATTATATAGATAAGAACATTATCCATTAAGTACTTATGTGTCAAGTAATTTAGACAAACACACCACCTTAGCAATGAATTTTACATAGCTAAATTTGTTATATGTGGAGTAAACATTAATATGGAAACAAGTTATATTTGAAGGTGGATATGCTTAATTTTTAAAATGGTAGAAATGTGTAAAAACTAATATATGTGGAAGCCCAATATTATGCCACACAACTCTTAGTCCAACATAAGGAGTTAAAGATCATTTGTCTTTCATGAAATACTACTCTGATATTTATTTTTTGAAAAATGGGATATTTGTCACTCTATAGTCTTTATACAATGTGACACCAAGATTTGAACCCATCATAATAATCAATTATTTCCCAAGCTAGTATTCTTTCATTCTTGAAGGTAGTAAATTAAATAAGTGGCACTATATTTTTTGAAAATCTCACTGATTACTTGTCCCTTTGTATTATTTCTTAAAACTAATTCCTAACCAACTAATTCAATTAAAAAGTAAAAAATGGGAGGGGAATAAAGGTAAAATTATAAATATTGTTTGTGCTGAAAATATTCTTAATAGGGTCTATTACTATAGACTGAAGCTTTGAAATATTTATTATATTTTATAAATTGTATTATGTATCCATGAAGATGGATGGTGGGATTTTTGCATCCATTTCAGCTCCTTAGTTCAACCCCTTATTTGATCGACACCACTAGTTTACCTCATCTCTCCCTCCTTGTGTTGTATACAAACTCAACAAAAATATAAGGCACTTGGATCTAATATCTACCCACCACAAACCATGATAGGGGTTTACAAAGGATTTAAACTTTAAGTGAACAAAATTAAAAGGTGGAATCCCAATTGAGATAATGTGCATGAAGGTGGCTAGTAATCATATAGAATGTTATAGGCACATGGCATAAACACTATGGAAGGGAATAATAGTTCTTGTGCTGAGAGAGGCAACTCCCCTAGAGGTGTCAAAATGTGCAACAATGGTAGTAATTTCCATTTGGGCCATTAGATTCATAGTGGGTGCATTATTCAATCCTTATTTATGGGAGTATGCATATCAATTTTTATTTATGGTGTGGCCTCAACTTGCAACTATGGATTTGGGAATTTCCACTCTCTTTCTTGCCTATAATAAAATCCAAACAAGGACACAAAATGGGATGAAATTTTTCTTATTTCATGTTAACTCACATTTATTATCATAGTTGCTAATTTCTACCCTTATTCTTACCTTGTGTTTTAAATCCCCTCATGTTCCCCTCTCTCCATCATTTTAGGTCCTATTCATTGGAATTTAGGATTGGTGGTTGATCTTCAAGAATATAAATGTTAGATAGAATGTGATGTATCCAAATTACTTTGCACACAGTTCCTCATGTAACATGATATTCCACCTCTATGGATGAGAGAGAAACTATAGATTGTTTCTTACTAATCCACAAAATTGGTTTTTACCTGAGATGAAAGATAAACCCTATAGTTGATTTCTTGTCATCAACATATCCTACAGAGCCCAAGTTTGTATAACCCTACAAGAAGAAATATGAGTTCTTGTATTCCATATCATAATTTGCTATACCTCAAACATGTCTCAAAACTTACTTTTTTGTAATCCAATGACAATTTTTTGACTCCTGCATGAATCTCAAAAGATAGCTAACAACAAAGCATATATCTAGTCTAGTATATGTCAATTAAATTAGACTTGCAAGAAGTTACCTATAGTGAGTTTAATATACTTAAGGTGAATACTAAAACTAGGATAGTTTCAAACCTTTTTCCATCAAGTTGACAATGGTTTACAATCTATAATCTCGTATTTCTCAAGTATGGTCTTGGTATATTTCATCTATGAGACAAATATGTGATTCTTATTTTTCCATATCTCTAATACAAGATAGTAATGAAGTAGCCCCAAGTATGTCATGTCAAAGGATTTCTTTAAGTCATTATTCACTTATTCAATGAGATCATCTAAGCTCTTCTTGTGATCATAAGATCATCCACATACAAAACAAGAATGAATGTTTATGTTCCTACCTTGTTGATATACAAATTTGAATCTAAAGGGCTACAAATTAGTACATTATTTAATAGATGATGATCTATCTTAATGTACCATGCCCTTGGTGACTGTTTAAATCCATAAAATGACTTGATTGGATGACATACCTTAAATTGTGAATGTTGTTTGTAAATAAATCCTTTTTGGTAGGTCATGTACACTTCTTCCATGAGATCTTCATTCAAGAAAACACTTTTAACATTCATTTGCTAAAGTTTCCATATTTTTTGTGTTGTAAGTGTACAAACAACTCTGATGGTTTTGATCTTTGTAATGGGTGCAAAGGTCTCCTCATAATTAATTCCTTATTTCTAAGCATACCCCTTTGAAAGAAGTCATGCTTTGTATTTTTTGATGGATCTATCTCCCTTATATATTTTTTTAAATTCACTTTTAGCGAATTGGTTTATTTCCTATAAGTAGATTGATAATTTCCCACATCCTATTTTTTATCAAGGAATTGTTGACGCTTGAATTTTTACCCTTGAAGAGATGCTCAGCTCTCTTCATCCAAGAGACAAAATGGAATCATCTCTCTTTCTATGGGTGATAATTTTGTTGAGATGAATCTCTAGATTAGGGGATAGATCCCCTTAATACACCTTTCAGGGTCTCTAATCTATCAACTATGTATGAAAAGGGAGAAGGAAAACAACTAAGAAAACAAGTAGTGATGCACCAATATTTGATATCCTCCTAAATGATTTAAACCATTATTTAAAGTTAAACAAGGATGTTTCACACAAAGTCACAACAAAGACATTATTGTATCAGTATTTCATAAGTTAGATGCAGGAAGGTAATTAACATTTAGGAGGGTGATGAATGATTCTACAAAGAAAATACACATATACCACTTCTAAAACATTTATAGACTTAGTAAAGAATGGTAATAGAGACCTTCAACATCGTCCCTTCTACACATTGGTAGGTGACCATAGATTGGCATGCTAGAAAACAACCTTTTCATTAGTCATTATCAATAAGATTTGAACTTATACTCAATAGTGCAATGTGTGAATGGTGAAATCTCTTGTATATTTCTTCAAGAGTTGCCAATATAAATCTGGTCAGAGTTTCACTATAACCAGCAGAAGATCCCAAATGAGTAGAAATAATACACACACACACACACACACACACACACACACACACACACACACACACACACACACACACACACACACACACACACACACACACACACACACATATAGTTTTTAGAAGGAGGTTGAGCCAAGGAAGTTCAAAGGTCACTTGGGCGTGTGTCATCTTGAGGATGGAATAGTTATATTACATTCTATAAGATGTTCTCTTTTCAATAATGCCAATAAGATCAAGATACTTTGAACTGCATTTTGACATAAATGGGTCCATTTGTTGTAAAATTGTTTGGATGTTAGTTGTTCCTTATTAGCTTGTTGAGATTTGAAATGGTATAATCATTCACTCTGTGACCTACCTATTTCCATTTGCTTGTGCAAATATGTTTAGGATTTTTCCATGTGTCACTTCCATATTTGTTTTCAGGTTCTTGCCAAACTCCTTTTAAACTCTAACAACTATTTTCATAGTTTGAAGTTGACTTCCTGTGGGCTGTCACTCTCCTTCAAGTATTTCTTCAAAATTCTTGTCCTCAGCACTTATGTTTTCATCATTCTTTTAGACAATTTATTCCAAATAATTCTTTCAAGTTTTCTTCAAGTGACCCTTCAGCTTTGTGAAAATGCCCTTTAAATTTTTTCAATGGTCCACCTCTTCCCTGAAACAATCCTTTAGACTTTCTATTTGGCCCTTTTGAAAGGAACATACCCTTTGGAAGAAATGTAAATGACCCCCTTGACTTGAAAATGGATTTTGGAAAAATACAAGGGTCCTTCAAAAATTTTGTCACCTACCCTTTAGAAAAGATGAAGTGCCTTTTAGAATTTTTGAATGGTCCACTTATCCCTCAGCTTCAATTCCTTCAGGTTTTTTGTAAGGGACAATTTTTTTGGACTTTTTTGCAAATTTTCATTCACAAAAAATGAAAATGTCTTTCAGCTTCTTGAAAAATGTCCCTTCAAACTTTCTGAAATGCCCTTCAAAATATTTGTAAGTGTCCTTCAAAAAACCTATAGTTATCCTTTAGAATTTTTGAAACGGTCCACTTAGCCTCAAAGATACCCTTTGGAAACATGAAACATACCCTTCATACTTTTGTAAATGGTCCACTTTCCCTTAAAAAAATTATGATTGTCCTTTCAGAAAAATGAAAGAGACCACTTTGTCTTCAAGGGATTTCTTTCGAAAAAATTGTTTGAAAGAATTTGTCACTTGGCCAGAAGAATACACTTAATAAAAAAAGGACTCAGACTAAAATTCCAAAGTAATTATTTAAAGGATTAAGACACAAAACTCAAAATAATTTCTCAAAGGCTTGGTAAAGACCAAAAAGAACTTTCTAAAAGAATTAGGCTTGCACATTTGTTATGGGTTTGTATAGAACACTTCCTGCATACTAGAATTGACCAAAGATATGGACTTAGGTAGCTAAATTTTTAAATAAGGGTTACCAATTTTGGCTTGAAAAGCCAAAATTTGGTCAACAAAATGGTGACTCATAGGGGTAGTATGTTTGTTATACTAACTAGACCAATAGCCTTATCCAACTAAGGGAAAATGGAGTCAATAGATTCTTGAAAATTATTAACAAGGATTTTTCCAAAACAAAACACAAGGAAACACACCACACAACAACAACAAGGCCAAGCAAAGACAACATAAAAATAGACAAAGAAAAATACACACCTATGCCTAAGTACTTAAGAACATAAGAAAAATAGGAAACTCTATTTATAAAGGAAAAGAAAGCATCAGTAACAATGCTTCAAATATATCCCATTGACTGGGATATGTAGCTCCTCTCCATCCAACCTTGAGAGTTAGAAAGCCTTATGTTGTTTACACTGTGTGATCACATATGGGACACTTCATAAAGCATCAAACTTTATGTGTCTTCCAAGCTTGGCCCTATCTTCATCCCATTTCAATATAATGTCTCCTTCCTTGAAGCTTTTTTACGTGGACTTCTTGTCAAAATACTTCTTTATTTTCTCTTGGTGAGTTGTCATGGTTAGCATATATTGATCTCTTAGCTCTGCAAGATCCATCAACTCACATAATCTGACCTCCATGTTGTCATTCTCCATCAGTTACAGCAGATAGGTGAGGTATAAATCTAGTAACTCAAGTGAGATAGGAAGCCTAGCCTCCCTTCAATACATAAGTGTGTATGGTGAGTTCCTAGTTGCTCTATTTGGGGTGATTCTATCAGGCCAAAGAGCTATCTTCAACTTGGTATGCCAAGTCCTTTAATTCTCCTCTATAGTCCTCTTTATGATTCTAATCAAATTCTTGTTTGTAGACTTAGCTAGTCTATTTCCCTAGGGATAGTAGTTGGAGGAGGTGTTGAGATAGATGCCATGCTTTAAATCCCATTCACTTATCCTTGCTCCTAGAAAGGCCAATGCATTATCTAAGATGATTATTGAAGGAGCTCCAAATATGGTTACTATACCTTCATAAAAATCTAAGACTGATTTTTCATTTGCCTCCTTAAAAGCTACATCTTTCACCCATATTTTTAAAAATATATATAAATTACCTTACCTTCTCATGAGAAGAGACAAGATTTGGTGCCATTCTTGATCAAGAACTCCACCTTAACCTCATGATTCAAGAGATGACTTACAGACAATATATTTTTAGTCAAGTTGGGGACATACAACACATTTGTGAGAATATAACTTCTCATCCTAAGAGGAATGATTGCATTCCCATTTCCTTCTATAATATACGAGCCTTATCATCTTCTATCCAAACTCACTCTCCAATCAGTTGATTAGTAAGTGAATTAAATAGCTCCTTGCATCCTGTCATATGCTTATTGTCACTTGAGTCAATCAACCAAACATTTCTTGTTGGTGATGAGGTTTGGGAGATAATAACTACATTCTTATATGCACTATAATCTACTTCTACAACTACCTCCTCTTATGATTCATCATCTTGTATTGGTTGTTTGTATCACTACATGTCCTCATTGCTTTCATCACCAAGTATGTATTTTTTTATTTTTGTGACTAATCTCCATTAGATGTGCCCTTTCCAATGGATGTGCCTTGAGTAAAGGAATTATACTAGTAATGATTAGTGTCATGCATATTAATGCAAAAAATAAGGAACCACCATTTTTCCTTCTTAGATTTTTTTGTTATTGTGGTTGATTTGGTGGTCCTTTATGGAACTTTAGACTACATTGCTTGGAAATTAGTACTTTTCGCTTGAAATCATCTTGCACAAACTGGATGACTTCTTATTGAAAAAAATAACCATTTCTTTGAAATACATTACTTATTTTGTAATTTTTGGTGTCATGATGAATGTGCAAAAATGAGATGGGAGAGATCTCAACATGATCAAAACCAACATCTTGTCCTCAATCATTTTTCCAAGTGTAACTAGTTCTACTCATATTTTAGACACCTAGTGTAATAACTCCTCAAATTTTTACCTGATTTCATATTGAGTATAGGAAGCATGTAATGGAGATGGAGGATCTATATCTGGTTCTTCACCTCATAGATAGTGGACAGGATGTCTGAGCCTATTTTCATGTCTTTACATCCCAAACATGTGGTTAAACATCATAAATAATACTAAGAGTAATAAACATGATGCATTTAGAATCAAACTTCATACTTTGTCTGCTCATCATCTCCATTAGGATGGGTCACTTTACCAATTTCAATGCCCCATGATTCTTTAAATTGAAGAATCATGTGCATCTTCATCTTCCATGTGACAAAATTTGTCACTTTGAGGAGATGGGCATCAGACAAGAGTAAATTTGGCACAAACATTATATTAATTATGTAAGATATCACAAAACCAAAAAATAATATTCAATTTCTTCAAAATTCTATAAAAAATACCTTATCAAAGGTAACTCTACAACTATAGTAGCTGAAGATGCTTCTCCACCTAAAAATGGTGGATGTAACTTTTGGTATCGATGGAGCTCTATATTTGATCATTTATCAACTTCCAGATATCAAGTACCCAAATTCATTAAAACTTGCCCCTATGGCCCTAATGACCCATAATTTTTTTGGTTTGCTTCACCTCCTAGGGAAATAGGACATGAAATAACCAAGGAATCGATTCCAAGTATGATGTGGGATAAGAAACTCAAGGGAAAGGTTTCATACTATGAATAAATTTATCCAAATAAGGTAGTCCCTATATCCAAGATCAATAAAGGTTTCATGATAGAAATTCCTAACTCATTGATCCATAGTGCTTTAGTTAGAATGGTGGATGTTGTAGTGGGAAAAGTTTTGGGTGTCAGACCCAATATGGAAATATCGGCCATGAAAGATAGTTTTTTCTAATCCATTTCAAAAATGAGGAAGGTTGTACTTTTATATTAGTTGGGGGACCATGGTTTTTGATATATCAGGACTATTATTGAGAAAATAGAAGCCTAGATTTAGTCCTAACAAAGAGGACATTAACTTGATGCCTATATGGGTTAGGTTGTCTGGTTTTCCATTAGAATATTAGGAAGAACATATAATGATTATCATTTCTAAAATTTTTGGATATTTAATAACATTTGACTTAGCTACCAAATCTTAGACCAGATTGATACATGCAAGATTTTGTGTCAATGCATTTATCAATCAAGATCTCCCTAGATCAGTTGTTCTTAGCTCATCCCAGGGATAATTTACATGTCAAGGTTATCCTCCTCCTAATATTGACCCTCCCATTGATTATAGACTCAGGAACAATGTTTTTCTAGTAAGGAATAAATGTTTGTGGTTGGATGAGGAAATAATAGAGTAATAGTTTCAAATATTAAACTTGGATAATGAATCACCAATTTTGAATCTTGTTAAAGGTAAATGGGTTGCCCACCTTTTTTACTCGCTGACTGATATTGATGAGAATGTGGGTTCATAGTTTAATACTCTGAAGTGTAAATGGTCTATTCTAAAGAAACTCATCACTGAAGGGTTGTGTTTTCATCTTTCTTCTATTCCAGTGTGTATGAACATGGTTGATCTTTGCATTTATCCCAATAATAACAACTTGGTGAGAATTGGTGATCCCAAAACACTTCTACATAATTTCATTCTAAAGGAAGGCATATCCATCTCATACTTTTGGAGTGATTAGTTTTGATACTAACTTGTGCTTTGATCTTGGATTTCTAGATTCTTAACTTATTGGCTTATTATATATCTAACTTGGCTTGTGTCAGTTTTTCCTTCTCTCTTTTTATTTTGAGAGATGCTATATTATTTTTGATATATTCCATATGATTGATAATATTATAATCCTCTGATAAATTCCCATATTCACTTACTCTTCATTAAAAAAAACATCTTACATATTTTTCAAGTCAAGAACAATTTATAAACCTAGTGCACAAACAAGTCTAATGGTTTTGATCTTCATAGTAGGTGCAAAGGTCTCCTCATAATCAATTCCTTCTTTCTAAGCATACCCCTTTACAACAAGTCATGCTTTGTATTTTTTGATGGATCTATCTCCCTTATATTCTATTTTTAAAATCCACTTGTAGACAATGGGTTTCTTTCCTATAGGTAGATCGACAAGTTCCCACATCCTATTTTTTATTAGGGAATCATATTTAGCATCTATGACCTTCATCCATTGAGGTTAAGATAATTCCTCTCAATCTATCGCTGTTTCAGTGCTATCAACAATTGAACTCATTAGTGTGATATTAACCTCATTTTTACCCTATCTTCTTGAATGAACTACTAATAAAGTATCTGGAATAGTGTTCAGGTATGAGTCCCTAGTGGTGCTTTCTACCCACTTTGGACATTGATACTACTACTAATTTGATGAATAATTATATTCCAAATTTTCAAGATGAATGGATAATTCTCCTTGCATCTCATCTTCATTGTACTCATCATCTGATTGTGGAATCAACTTATGAGAGGTGGTTGGTTTTTACTCCTCTTTATGTGTCAAGGAGTTGAATGATGAATCATCATAAACCATGTATCAAATTTCATAAATCTTCCATGTCTCAGGATCCATAATACAATATGCTTTTGAGGTAGCATTGTACCCCAATAGGATGCACTAGAGCATCTTAAATGATCTTCTTCATCTTTTTAACTGGGACATGCATATATTATGTACAACCAAGTACTCTTAGATGGGCGATCAAAGGATTATGACCACTCCATACCTCTTCTAGTGTCTTGTCTTGTAAGATATTTTTATGTGCCATGTTGAGAATATAAATAGTTGTCTAAACTATTTATACCCAAAATAGCACCTCTAAATTCACATTAGAAAGCATACAATGAGACATCTCCATGATGGAAAGATTGCATCACTCTATAATTCCATTTTATTGGGTGTATAGGTAACTATAAAGTGTGTTTTTATGTTTTGTAGATTAAAAATTTCTAAGAACTCCTTTGATGTGAATTCCCCCCTCGATTTGAGTGGAGGAGATAAAGATGCCTCCCTAACTAAGTCACAACAAGATGGTAAAAGACCTTAAAATGAGCAAAGGCTTCATCCTTATTCTTGAGAAATAACACCCAAGTTTTTTGAGATAAGTCATCAATGAACAATTGGAAGTACTTGAATCCTTGAAAAGAGGTAGGCATGGGTCTACATAGATTGGTATGCACCACATCACAATGATCCTTGGCATGAGATAAACTTGGCTCAAACATAAGCCTATGCTATTTTCCTACAAATCATCTAGGGCATATAATAAAAGTATGATAAATTTGGGGTAGACCACATACCATTTCCTTAGAGCTTAGTTGGTACAAGGAACCAATGGAAAGGTGCCCATATCGATAATGTTACAGTGTAGTAGATTCTACCATAGAGGTAGAGAGAGCAATTGCATTATATGAAACTACATTTAGTGAAAATAAATGATACTTCAAATATATATATATATATATATATATATATATATATATATATATATATATAGCCTTACCTTCTCATGAGAGGAGACAAGATTTGGTGCCATTCTTGATAATGAACTCCACATTAACCTTATGATTCAAAAGATAACTTATAGCTAAGATATTTGTAGTCAATATGGGGACACACAACACTCTTGTGAGAGTAAAACTTCTCTTCTTGAGAGTAATGGTGACATTCCCAATTCCTTCTATAACTTACGAGCCTTATCGTTTGCTATCCAAACTCAATCTCTAGTTGGTTGACTAGTGAGTGAAATAAATAGCTCCTTTCATCCTATCATATGTTTACTAATACTTGAGTCAATAAATAGAACATTTATTGTTGGTGATAAGGTTTGGGATACAAGAACAATGTTCTTTTATGCACTAAAATCTACTTCTACTACTACCTCCTCTTTTGATTCATCATCTTGTGTTGGTTGTTTTTATGCCACTACATGCCCTCATTATTTTAATCACCAAGGATGTCTTTTTTATTTATGTTAATCATATCCATTAGATGTGCCCTATCAACTAAATGTACCTTAAGTCAAGGAATTATACTAATAATGATTATTGTTATGCATATTAGTGAAATAAATATGGAACAACCATTTTTCCTTCTCAATTTTTTTGTTGTTATGGCTACTTTGGTGGTCCTTTATGGAACTTTGGACCATGTTCTTGGAAATCAGTGCTTTATCCTCAAACTCATCTTACACTAATTGGATGGCTTATTCTTGTTGGAGAAAACTCACCAATATTTGAAAGACACTTCTTATTTTATAATGTTCAGTGTCATGATGAATGTATAAAATTGAGATGAGAGATCTCTCAATGTGATCAAAACCAACATCTTGTCCTCGATCATTTCTCCAAGTGCAACTAGTTTTGCTCAAATTTTTAACACCTATTTAATAACTTCTTAATGTTTTCACCTGATTTCATATTGAGTTTATGAGGTATGGAATGGAGATAGATGATCTTTATCTAGTTTTTCACCTCATAGATAGGGAACAGAATGTCCCAATCTTATTTTGATGTCTTTGCATCTTGAACATGTTGTTAAACATCATCAATGATACTAATATTAATCAACATGAGGTATTTATCATTAGACTTCATACTTTTTCTTCTCATTAGCTCTATTAGGATGGATCCCTTTACTAGTGTTAATGTCCCATAATTATTTGAATTGAAGAATCATGCACATCTACATCTTTCATGTGGTAAAATTTTGTGATTTGAGGAGCTGGGCATCAAACAAGAGTGAATTTGGCAAAGAAATTATCTTAATCATGAAAGATATCACAAAGCCAAAAAAATATTTAATTGCTTCAAAACTTTGTAAAAAATACCTAATCAAAGGTAACTCTACAACTACAGTAGATTAAGATGCTTCTTGACCTCAAAATGTTGTATGTAATTTTTGGGATTGATGGAGCTCTAAATTTGATCATTTATCTACTTCCAGATCTCAAGTACCCAACTTTGTTAAAACTTGGTTGTTTCCACATATAAAAGATTTGGCTCTTAGAACTGGTGTAGAGTAAGCTATCTATAGATGAATCAGTGATAGCACATACATGGTCTATAAGGTTCACATGAAATGATACACGTTTCCCTACCTTTGTCATGAAGAAGAGGAGACCATTGATCACCTTCTATTGCATTTTTATTTCACTAGGTAGTGTTAAGATTAACTGTGCACCAAACTACACCTTAGCTAGGCTATGATTCATCAGCTATAGAATATAGGTAATGATCTAGGATGGGCATCAACTGGTGGGAAAATTCATGTCCTTTAAATACCACATGAAATTAGTGCTTAATGACTGTGAGGATTTTAAGAAGCTTCCTCCCAATAAATATGCATATTAGAAATGCATGAACATCAAATGCATATGTTTTAGGATTATTATTTAGATCACCACATAAAGAGATGAAAGGAAAAATGGACTGTGGTCCCTATATATGAAATGGTATGCAATATAGAAGAAACCATAGTCAAAGAGGAGGTTCCATCTACTAGCACATTGATGTCCTCTGTAACTTCCTTGCACACGTCCAAGGTAAACCATTACATAAAAAAATCAAAGTTCTAACACCCATTCAATATAAACAAAGCTTAAAATATTTTATAGGTGGGACTACACCTTTCAAATATGAGGATCTACTTGATTAATCTTATGTCAAAATTACACAAGCAACAAAAAATAAAAAACAGTAAAAAATAAAAACCACTTTTGACACCTACATGTTCTACTAGATCCTTGGCATCTATGTGTTAGCTCCATATTGATGGGTGACATATTCAATTACTCCTACATACACATGTGTGTCACACTTCTAATTTAGTATGATATAGGGATACATAGATACATAATACATTCCTATTTCATATGTTGGGATTTCCCTCTACTCATGTCATATAGACATTAGGGGCATCCACTTATTTGATCTTGATGCACATAGGTTATATGGTTTGATGATCACTCTACATTATCATGTTTGAGCTTACATATGTATTCACACATGCCTATTATCCATGATTATATCTTACATAGGGTACTTGATATGCTATACACTTGACATTTTTTATAACACATTTCATTCATGGGATAATATGACATGTTTATGCTATTGATTATGATTTTATCTATGCACTTCTTTGAGTGTCTTGCCTTGTTATTTTTCTACTTGTTCGAGCATTTAAATATGATCCTTTGCTTGCGACCACTATGCCTATGTACAATTTCATTGACATTTTTATATGCCATTTTTTGTTGTATGGACATTTGAATATGTCATTATTACTTTTATGGGCATTTGACTAAGTCTTGTTCCTTTGATTATGCAGCATTTGAATATGCCCCTTATTGTGGTCTCCTTAGACCATTTCCTTTTGACTTGATTTTGAGTGCTCTTGTGTGTGTTCTTAATTTACTTGTTGAGCCTTTACTATTACTATACATACATTTCCATGATTTTTATCATGTATCTTAGGCCAAAAAGTGATCACATTGATTCTATGTACTTCAATGATACATTTACCTAGACATGTTCCCTTATATATGCTACATTATTACATTCATGAATTATATAGTTATCTTATCATTTTGAGGTGAGGTAACTATAATTTATTATATTTCCCTCACCTCAAAGGGGGGCATATTAGTGGAGGCATGCCATAGAGACATGTAATCCACACTTGGCATAATTTATAGATTTAGTGGGGGCATGCTTCAAAAGCATGTTCTCCACACTCATTCATTATATGGTACTTTTATCAAATTTCAAATTTAGTGGGGGCATGTCATATGGGCATGAATTTCACACATTCATAGTTTTTAGATTCAGTGGGGCATGACTTGGAAGCATGTTTTGCACATTCATTCAGTATATGGTACTTATATCAATTCTTAGATATATTGGGAACATGTTCCCTTATATATGCTACATTATTACATTCATGAATTATATAGTTATATTATCATTTTGAGGTGAGGTAAATATCATTTATTATATTTCCCTCACCTCAAAAGGGGGCATATTAGTGGAGGCATGCCATAGAGACATGTTATCCACACTTGGCATAATTTATAGATTTAGTGGGGGCATGCTTCAAAAGCATGTTCTCCACACTCATTCAGTATATGGTCCTTTTATCAATTTTCAAATTTAGTGGGGGCATGTCATATGGGCATGAATTTCACACATTCATAGTTTTTAGATTCAGTGGGGCATGACTTGGAAGCATGTTCTCCACATTCATTCAGTATATGGTACTTATATCAGTTCTTAGATATATTGGGGGCATGTTTTGAAAGCATGTTCTCCACATTCATTCAATAAATGGTACTTATATCAGTTCCAAAATTTAGTGGAAACACTATTTTGAAGCATGTTATCCAAACCTATTCATTATTCAACATCTCTATTTTATAGTGGGGCATGTTTTGAAAAAATGTCCACATTGGTACTTATATCATTTTTTTAGATTTAGTGGGGACATGATTTTGAAGCATTTTCTACACACTCATTTAGTATATGATACTTTTATCAATTTTTATATTCAATTGGGTCATGTCATATGGGCATGGCTTACAAACATTCATAGTTCTCAAACTTAGTGGGGACATGCTTTAGAAGCATGATCTCCACACCTATTTAATATTCATCATCTCCATATTATGTTGGGGGCATGTTTTGGAAACATGTTATCCAAATTTAAACTTATATCATTTTTCATATTTCCCCATATATAGTTGGGGTATTATTTAGAAACATGTCCTCCACACTTACATAGCTATCCGAATTAGCAAAAATACACAGTTGTATGATTCAAATTCACATTGGTGGCAAAATTATATACATTAGTACTGTTGTTATACATAGTTTTATCATGAGACATATCTAAGGTTAATATGATATAAACATGTGCATAATATTGAAAAATACAAATTAGTTTTATATTCCAAAACTCATTTATGGACTATTACCACATCACAAAAAATTTCATACTGATACCCCACATAATTTTACAAACTTTTATTGATCCAATTTACTATAGTAGTTGGTTAAATTTTTTTGGTATGATTAAGGTGATCAAATCACTCAATATTTCCAAGTTTTTAGGTTTTAATTGATCATATATCCTCACCAAGTTATACGTATCATTGGGTTTCACGGTTTAGCTAATGTTAACTACCAGGGGGCTACTCACTTTTGCTCCAAAGTTAGGGGTATGTGACTTCCAATATGTTTATATATCTCTCTCTATCTCCTTAGATATATGAACTTTAAATATTTATATTTATTTGTCCTAATCTCATTTTTAGAGCCTTATAATGATACATATTTTTTAAAACAACTTGCCAATAGGCAAGGCAGTTACATTGACACATAGGTGCACACCTCTTTAAATTTTAATCTATTTCAAGTACTATCAACCTAAGCTATAATCATTGATTTTATACTATAAAATGCTCTTTATTGTAGGTCAGTCACAAAAAAATCACTCAAGTTGGGAACATGAAAAGACAAGGTATGCATACACATCCAAGTATGCATTAATTTCATTTAAACTTGAAATTTGATTACTAAATTAAAGGGGGGGAAATATAGATGATAATTTATGATTATATAGCACCACAACCTTTTACACTTATCAAACATAGACCATTGTTTTTCCTCTCAAGTCTTTACCTTTCTTGCTTCTACAAGTCTTACATCTTCTCTATCTTTGTTCCCATTGGCCTATATCTCTTAGTTTGACCAGTCTTATGTTGATGACCTAGGTATTTTATCTTGCCCAAAATGCTTAAAATATACTTATCTTCCATCTCTACAAGTTTAAAACATGTACATGCTTTCCTTCTCCCTAAACACTAATGTCTATGATAGACACTAGGATCGATGCTACTTTATTATATTGATGCAAGTTTCTAGTACCCTAAAGTCATCCAATTTGAAAATGAAATGTATCGCAATGGCTAGACTAAGTGATTTAATGTGAGCTATTAATTCAAAGGGATTGATATAAATACAAGATCAACCCTCATTCATTCCTCAAATAACAACCTAGAAAAATACCAAAGAGACCAAGGTAACTTATCAAAACCACTCTATCAATCATTAAATTGAACAAAACTTTCATATTTCCATACTAGTCATAGTTACAACATAGTACTAAAGGAGCAACCTAAGAGCCCAATTTGTCAAGTTACAAGCTAGGTCACTATTTTACTTGCTTTGCACATATTATATGATTCACACATAAACCAACACATAGGGGAGAATTACATGAGTCTGAGGCCCTCTTCTAGGGTATTGGATATGTAGGCAATGCCCTATAACATTGGGCTCTTTGGGGTTAACTTGACACCATGTGATCACTAACCCATTTTCCACCAAGGTCACTATTAAGATGGATAACTATGATTTTTCCATTTCATAAGGAGTGACAACCTATGACCCAAATATAAATGTACTATAATGAAGGTGAAGAAAAACCTAGAAGCATCTAAGTAATTACATCTTATTCCAATAGGTATTCCATACAAGACACTAGTGTTGGACCCATATAATATCATCAATGTAACCATCTCACACTGACATTACTATCTAGAGAGCCATAAGTATCAAAGCCAAAATATGATGACTATTCCAAAATTTACTTCCAACCTACTTTTTTGCCTGTTCTAGATCTAGAACTGTATTAACATAATAACAAGCTATGTACATCACTTATTTGTCATTTTTGTATCTAGCATAGTTTTACTTTCCATATTTATACTATATCATCATAATAAATTTAGTGTATGTTTATATATGAGTCTATCATCTAATTGGCCTACTATAGATCTGATTATCATACATGTACCATTTCATTTATACAAATCCCATTAATGCAAAAATCTAGGGTTAATGATAAGATCACCTTAAACCAAACATTTTAGGGTTAAACACTTCCAAATGTGATTTTGGAGTCCATGAGGTGGAGTAATTGGTTCATATTATTTCACATGGAGTCAAATTTGACCCTAAGAAGATCAAAACTATGATGGAGTAACAAGTGTCAAGTTTCAAACACCCTCAATAACCTTCAAGGATTTTTGGGGTTAACAGATTACTATAACATATTTTTTAAAATTATGACAACATAGTAGCTCCACTCATAGCCTTATAGAATAAGGATTGACTCCATTGGACTTAATTAACTACCAAAGCATTTGAGAAGCTAAAAGAGGCTATGTGCACCACTCCAATTTTGAAGACCTCTAATTTTTCAAAAAACATTTATTGTTTAATGTGATGCATCAGGATATGGCATGGGGGTAGTAATCATGGAATAAGTAAGACCCATTTCATCTGAGAGTCATCAACTCAACGGAAAAACCAAGATCAAACCAATCTATGAGAAATAGATGATGGATATTCTTCATGTAGTCAATAAATGGAGACCTTATCTAATGGGGGGACACTTTCAGGTAAAGACTGATCATGATAGTCTAATTTTCTTTAGAAAAATGCTTGTCATTAGAAGAATAAAAAAACTAGGTGACTAGAATGTTGGGATATGAATTTGAAATAGACTATAATAAAGGAAAATAATGTGGTATCAGATGCACTTCTTAAGAGGGATGAATAGTTGAGGCATTGTTATGTGCATTTACAATTTGGAAAACATATTGGTTAGAAGAAGTAAGATCAAAATGGGAGAATGAAATGAACATAGAGGTCTTGATTTATAATCTTTAGCATGGTTCGGGTGTTTATTAAAAATTTGAGTGGAAAGAGAACACATTATGGTATAAAGATAGATTATACCTATGAAAGTATTTTTTCCTCAAACAAAATATCATTTAGGGGCTTCATACTTATCTAATGTGGGCACTTAGGATTTTTGAAGACATATCATCAAATCAAGAAATATTTATTTTGGGAAGGACTCAAGGGGGATACACAATTTTTTTGGTAGAATGCATGGTTTGTCAACAAAACAAAGGAGAAACAATTAAGACATTAGGTCTTCTATAACCTTTATCCATCCCTAGCTAGAGGTGGGTGGAGGTTTTCATGGATTTCATTACAAGGTTACCAAGTTCTAAAGGTAATAATATCATCATGTTAGTTTTGGATAGGCTCAAAAAATATGCTCATTTCTTTTCCTTATCATGGCCATTTGTAGCTACTGAGACAACCATTGTTTTTATCAATACAATTCAAAATTTGCATTTTACTCCCAAAATCATTATAAGTGATCATGATCTTATCTTCACTAGTAACTTTTAGACTAAGTTATTTCCATGTTTAGGTAATCATTTGGATCATAAATCATCATATCATCCTCAAGCTGATGGTAGAACATAGCTTGTAAATAAATGCCTAGAAGGGTATCTGCATTAGATAAACAAGGATGTTGGGTCCATTGGTTGCCACTAGTAGACTGGAAGTACAACACTTCCATACCTCTTCTAAAATGTCACCCTTTGTGGAACTTTATGGATATCATCCCCCATCCATCACTTTATCCTATAAGTTGTAACCTAAATAATATTTAATTCTAAGTATGATCAGATTCCATTCAGAGTTGATGAGAGAAAACATAATGAAATTGATAAATAATAGATGTCTAATCAAATTTAATAGTTAATAAAAATTACTTTGGAGTATCACCTTGAACTATTTTACTTTTTATGTCAAATTGATTTTAGATGCTATTTTATTAGTTACATTGAATTTCATGATTTTTGTCTTTGCTATATTTACTTCAAGGCCATTATTATCACAAAAAATTCTCAAAGTATCAAGTTGGATTTGAATACCTTTAATTGAGTGTGAAGTCAAAGCAATGTCATTTATAAATAATAAAATAATAATATTTCATGATTTAGAGGAAGGAAGGGATTAGAGTATTGTGAGAAATAAAATTAAAAGGTAGAGGTAAGAAAGAGTTGGAACCACTAAATATGACCCTCAGATATTGAAAATAAAATATTATGGGATGGTCTTAAAATATTTTAGTTTCATTCTGTTTTATAATAGGCTTACAGTCTGAAGTGTGTGTCATTTTTTTATGGGAGAGGAGTATCATTTAACTTTTATTTTTTTTATCATTTTATGCATTGTAAAAGGGTAGGGTCCCGTCAAAATTATAATTTTACCAATAATAAATAATGTAAATCTCAAAGAGGTTACAACCAGTCTTTCATCCAAATTTGTGGAGATAATCATTTGTGATAGCTTATTATCTCTCTCAGCTATGTCCAAAGTCTCATAAATACCGATGAGGTTAGTTTTAGTAATACTAGTGTAGTATAATCATATACATGGTCAAAATGAATAGTGATATGTTAGAAAGATCATTGAGTAGAAGTTCTACTAGGTTTGGAAATTTTTAAAATAATTAATTAAATTTTATTTAAGATTTTATATGTTTTATAATAGTGTAATTTATTTTATTACACCTAAACCTAACATATCATCATGTTAGGAAAGTGGGTAAAACACACACACACACACACACACACACACACACACACACACATGCGTGCGTATGCACGCGCATGCACACGCACATGCGCACGCGCATGCACACATGCACACACACACGCACATGCACAAGTACAAGCACATGCACACACACACACACGCACACACACATGCACACACACACACGTACACACACACGTGCACATATGCACACACGCACATGCATTCACACACACACACGCACGCACACACACACACACACACACACACACACACACACACACATGCTCACATATTTTTTAAGGTGAAAGTATAATATAATAATGCAAGTATTGGAAGAAGAAAGAATTGAAAGGTTGAGAAATAAGAGATCCATAAAAAAATTTAGTAGTTGATAAATTAATTTTTAACATAGCATGTAAATGGTCTAGAAACAAGTCAATGGTCTAAATTCATCTAGCCAAAAAAATGAATTGCCATTTAGGAGTTGGTCAACATATAAATTCAAGTAGTGATGGAGATAAATTAGAGTAATTGATGATGAGATTCTAGAGACAGGTATTATCTAACATAACCAAAGTGAATATTCATCCCCAATGGTTATGGTTTATAAGAAGGATGACACTTAGAAGATGTGCCCTAACTACAAAGAACTCAAAAAGTACACTATCAAAGTTAAGTTCCATAAACTAGTAATTGATGATTTTTTAGATGAATTACATGGTGCTATTTATTTTACCAAACTAGATCTTCATTATGGGTATCATCAAATTTGGATAAACAATGAGGATATCCCTAAAACATATTTTAGAACACATGAAGACCATTATGTGTTTATGTTCATGTCATTTAGTCTCACAAATGCATCACATACATTTTAAAATTTAATGAATACTATTTTTAGGCCTTTTTAAAGGAAGTTTGTGTTGATTTTGTTTATGACATCCTAATCTAAAAAAATATTGGGAAAAACATTTGGCACATATGAAACATGTAGTTTTAGTTCTAGAATAACATCAGATTTATGTCAAACCTTCAAAATGTGATTTTAGAGTCAATGAGGTGGAGTAATTGGGTCATATTTTTTCACATTAAAGAGTCAAATTCAACTATAATAAGATCAAAGATATGATGGAATGGTAAGTGTCAAGTGTCAAAGACCCTCAAAAAACTTCATTTTTTTGGGCTAATAGAGTACTATCGCATATTTATTTAAAAATAGAATAAAAACTCCACTCATAGCCTTGTTGAATACATATTTCCATTGTACTAAATCAACTACCAAGGCATTTGAAAAGCTAAAATAGGCTATGTGCACCACTCTAGTTTTTGTGACCCTTAATTTTCTAAAAAACATTTGTTATTAAATGTGATGCATCAAGATGTGGCATGGGGGTAGTAATAATGCAATAAGGAAGACCCATTATATTAAAGAGTCATCAACTCAAGGGAAAAACCAAGATCAATCCAACCTATGAGAAAGAGATGATGGATATTCTTCATGAAGTCATGAAATAAACACCTTATCTAATGGGTAGACACTTGCAAGTAAAGAATAATCATAATAGTCTAAAATAGTTTTTGAAACAATTATTTTCATCATAAGAAAAAAAGTGGGTGACTAAAATTTTGGGATATGAATTTGAAATAGTCTATAAGAAAGGAAAAGAAAATGTGGTAACAGAAGCACTTTCTAGGAGGGATGAATCGGTTCAAACATTGTTATGTGTAATGATCATTTAGAAAGTATATTGGTTATAAGAATTAATATCACAAAGAGATAATGATAGGGATACATAAGTATTTTTTCATAATATTCAATATGGTTCAGGGGTTTCTAAAAAAAATGAGTGGAAAGAGAACACATTATGGTTTCAAGATAGTTTATACTATGTAAGTATATGTTTCTCAAATAAAATATCATTAAAGATATTCATACATCTCCAATAAGGGGGCACTCAATATTTTTGAAGACATATCACCAAATCAAGAAAGATTTATTTTAAGGACTCAAGGGGGATATATAAAATATTGTGGTAAAATGCATGGTTTGTTGATAGCACAAAGGAGAAACAATTAAGGCGTTAGGTCTTTTGTATCCTTTACCCATCCCTAGCCACAGGTGAGAGGAGGTTTTCATGGATTTTGTTATAGGGTTACTAAGGTATGAATTCAAAAACATCATCATGGTATAACTATGGATAAGATCACAAAATATGGTCATTTTATTCCTTATCATGATCATTTATAACCAATACAATAGTTATTATTTTTCTTAATACAATTCAAAAAAATTTATACTCTCAAAATAATTGCAAGTGATCATGATCCTATTGTTAGGTTGTGGAGCTAAAAGCTTCAACTATTGCAAACATGGAGGAGGTTGCTGAGTTCTAGGGAGACCGGCGTCGGCAGATTGTAGTGCAGAATGAAACCGACATCGGCAGGTGTGAGCTGAAGACAATCGGCATCAGTAGAAGGTCGGCCAACGTCGGTCACCTCCAGGCAGACAGGGACCGACGTTGATCGCCTGTGTGTTCTAGAACTATTCGTTGCATGAACAATTAGTTATTTGAATTGAGTGTTTGCATGTTAAAGGCTAATTATAGTCTTGAGTTACGTGTCTAATTATTGTAATTAAGAATGTCTAATTATTGTATGCATGAGATCTATATAATAGACTCATAGGCTGTATTGTAAACTTGTGCTAGAGAGTAAGAGAGAAAAATAAGCTCCTTCAGATAGTAAGAGAGCAATGGTGTGTTCCTCCTAGTGCCACAGTACCAAGTGTGGGTATTGGTTTGGAGAATCAGAAGGGTTCTTCGTGTATGTATGATCTTGGTCAGCGGATGTGCATGGCTTCTTTTGGAGATCTACAATGGTGAGTAAGGTCTAGTGATTTTTAGGTAACAACAGAGAGTAGGAGATCTACTTGGAGTATGGTTTTGTACTTGGTGTACTAGCAGCATGTTACTGACTGGTTGAGGTGAACATCAATTCTATATTTGAGTTGATTGTTGGGACCGAGAGAGAGAGAGAGAAGAAGGTCTTGAGGTGTGGCAAGCCTTTGAGGTGGAAGAAGAAGTGGCATCTTCTTTATTATATTTTCTTCTGAGTATTTAATACAATTGTGTATTGTCTCTCATTTCCTGTGTTGTTTTATATTTCTAGTTACTTATTGATTCTGGTATAATTTCGTGTTTAGTTGCTAATACAAGAGGTAATCATATATATATATATATATATATATATATATATATATATATATATACTCTTATTGTGGAGAGTAGGATCCTGACAATTGGTATCAGAGCTTTTGGTTGGGTGACTAACAGGTGGTTTCAGATCTGGTTAGTGTTTGTTGATTACAGGTCACTCTCATGGGTTTCAGATTGAGTGGGAGTATAGCAATGGTAGAAGAAAGTAAGCTACGAATGGAGAAACTGAATAGCACGAATGGTCTGATTGATGGAAAAAAAGAGTAGGTAAAGAAAGATTGTTGGTTGGTAGTAGATTAGTAGGGAGAAGCAGATGTTGCAGGGAATGTTGTGCAGGATGCTCTAGATAAAGTAGAATCTTGGTTTACAGATTCTTTTGCCTCTTTCCATGCAACCCGAAATAGAGCATCTTTTCATGGGTATGTCTTTGGAGACTTTGGAGAGATTTATTTAGGAGCTGGAGAGCCTTGTCAAATAGTTGGCAAAGGAGAAGTGAAGCTGAAATTGCAGATGGATAACACACAGGTGTCGAAGGAGGTCATGCAGGTACTAGTCTTGGAGATGAGTCTAATTTCTTCAGGAAAGTTAGGTGATGAGAGATACACAGTAACTCTCACAACGGATGCACTTGAATTAGATAGTGGTAAGAAAGTAGGTATCCTTTATCTATCTACTTATATTACTGATTCACCTTTTATTGCAGAGATGTGGCTTTGTAGGCTTGGTTACATATGTAAGAAGGGAATGCATGTTCTGAAGTGGAAGACATATGTCTTTGATAAACTTAAGAACTGGAAAGCCTTGGTGTTCATGGAGGAGATGATGGACATAGATCAATTGTGGGGATTGAATTATTCCGAGCAAGGCTATGTTGATATGGACAAGGGTTTGACCCAAAAGGAGCTCACGAGTAAAAAGTCATCACTCACAGGTGAACATAGGTACCGGCATCAGTCAGGAGGAATCGATGTCGAATAGACAGGCACTGACGTCGGTCATGTGTAGATCAGCAGAGTTGGTGGTGTCAGGAATCAAGAACTGACATCGTTCATAGAGTGACCGATGTTGGCAACAGGTACATCGACATCAATCAAAAAACTAACGTTGGTAGATAGGGTCAGTCACAGGGAACCGACGTCAGTCAGAAGCAAATTGGGAGATGGCTGAGATTGGTCACTAGAACGGATATTGGGCAGACAACAAGCTGTCAATAAGTCTCAAATGCCCATATGGAGGTCAAAAAGGGTAAGTGAACCTCATATTCATTTTTCACCTTCTTTATATTGCTTACTGATGGTCGAGAACCAGGAAGATGTGAAGAGGCAATGCAGGTAGAATCTAGAAACAATGGGAGCTTGGCATGGATGAGGAGTGTGAGTCCTTGGAGAAGAACCAAATAGGAGTTTGTTGGTAGAGTTGTCAGCTGGAAGAAAGCACTGAGAGATGGATGGATTCCCAAGTTAGAGAAGAGAGTGAATGGATATGTGAGATAGAAGGCTAAGGTATATGGTCTTGAGGAAGCTGCAGGACAGTGGTACAGGGTTTGACAGGTGGATGACAAAGTAGGGCTTCAGTCAATGTCAATGTAACTATTGTGTTTATCTTTACCAAGTTGGATGATGATTGCAACATTATCTTGTTACTGTATGTGGATGGTTTGCTAGCAGGTTTGTACATATAGGGAGTTTTTTGAGCTAAAGGTAAAGTTAGTTTAGAGGTATGTCATGAAGAATTTAGAGCAGCAAAATTATTTGGCATAAGAGACATGGAGATTTTGTCTCCAGTGGGAGCTGATGTGAAGATGGTGTTGGCGAGGTTCAAGATGTAGAATCAGTAAGCACACCAAGGGCTGGACAGTTCAAGTAGAGCTTAGAACAGGGTTCGAAATCACATAAGGTCTAGTGTAGGCCTGAGTTTTCCCAAGCAGTGGGAGTTGTCAGAGAGTTTGGAGCCAATTCAGGGAAGGTAGATTCTCAGGTACTTGAGAAGGACTAGCAGCAGGTTAACATGTTATGCAGGGTCAAAGACTTTACTACATGGATATGTAGGTTTGGATGTGGCAGGTTACTCAGATGACAGGAAAGGCATCACAGGGTGTGTGATGGTTGGTCTTCAGGGTTGAGCTTAAAGAGGGATATAAGCTAGGAATAAATTAGATAGTGTACAAGTACAGGTACAGTTGTAGCTATTTATCTCCAAGTGGGAGATTGTTAGGTTGTGGAGCTAAAAGCTTCAACTATTACAAACATGGAGGAGGTTGCTGAGTTCTAGGGAGACCAGTGTTGGCAAATTGTAGTGCAGAATGAAACTGACATCAGCAGGTGTGAGCTGAAGACAACTGGCATTGGCAGAAGGTCAGTCGACGTCGGTCACCTCCAGGCAGACAGGGACCAACGTCGGTCACCTATGTGTTCCATAACTGTTCATTGCATGAATAGTTAGTTAGTTGAACTGAGTGTTTGCATGTTAAAGGCTAATTATAGTCTTGAGTTGCATGTCTAATTATTGTAATTAATAATGTCTAATTATTGTATGCATGAGATCTATATAATAGACTCATAGGCTATATTGTAAACTTGTGCTAGAGAGTAAGAGAGCAATGGTGTGTTCCTCCTAGTGCCACAGTACCAAGTGTGGGTACTAGTTTGGAGAATCAGAAGGTTCTTTGTGTATGTATGATCTTGGTCAGCGGATGTGCATGGCTTATTTTGGAGATCTACAATGGTGAGTAAGGTCTAGTGATTTGCAGGTAACAACAGAGAGCAAGAGATCTACTTGGAGTACGGTTGTGTACTTGGTGTACTGGAAGCGTGTTATTGACTGGTTGAGGTGAACATCAATTCTATATTTGAGTTGATTTTTGGGACCGAGAAAGAGAGGGAAGAAGGTCTTGAGGTGTGGCAAGCCTTTGAGGTGGAAGAAGAAGTGGCATCTTCTTTATTGTATTTTCTTCTGAGTATGTAATACAATTGTGTATTGTCTCTCATTTCCTGTGTTGTTTCATATTTCTAGTTACTTATTGATTCTGGTATAATTCCGTGTTTAGTTGCTAATACAAGAGGTAATCATATATATATATATATATATACTCTTATTGTGGAGACTAGGATCCTGACAGTTGGTCTTCCAAAATAAATTTTGGAATGAGTTATTCACATGTTTGGGTACTGAGTTGGCTTATAACTAGTCATATCGTCTTCAATCTGATGGGAAAACATATCTTTTCAACAAATGTATATAAGGGTATCTTTATTGTTATACATTAGATAAGCAATAATGTTAGGTCTATTATTTCCACTACAAGAATTGTGGCACAACACTTCCTTTTATACTTCTAAAATGTCTCCCTTTGTGACACTTTATGGCTATTATCCCCCATCCATCACTTTATCCTTAAAGGTGTAACCCAAGTAAGATTTAAACCAATATTATTTGATTCCATTTGGATTTGATGAGAGCAAACATGAAACTAAGATAAAGGAATGAATAAACATGATGTAAATGTCCTCATCATGTATCAAGGAATTTGATTTTTATTTTCATGAAAATAAGAATAAAATTATAAATAATGGAAAAGTTTTAGTTTCAAAGGTTCTTTGAGATTAAACCATGTAACTTTCAAATAAGATTTATTGATCTCTTCATGAATATCTCTTTTGCCTTCATGTTTAGTGAGTTGAGGAGGATTAATATGAAACCCAAGAGGAGGTAGTATTTCTATATCAATATCAACTTATTTTGGAGGAGAGCTATAACTATTACATACCAACAAGATTTACATCCTTTTTTGGTGAGTTGCATAGAATATTGAAGTGCCAAGAATAGATATCTATTCTAAATAGAGAAATAATATGTCATGCATCAAAGCCTATGTAACATAATGATAACATTAAAAATTAAGGTGATAAGGATTGGACATACTTTGGGAAAACCCAACAATAATGATTGAGTGAGGAACCATTAATATAGCTAGAATTGTATTTGAAAACATGGAGATGAAAACACTTTCCATATGTTTGAAATCATTTTGCATCAAGTATGAGCCCAAATCCTCACAACCATATAATAATGTGAGAGTAAAAAATGTATGGAAAATTTGAATAGTTGTTTAATATCAATAAATTGTATATAAAAACATTATCTTTTAAAGGATGTCAAAGCTACATATCCTTTTCCAACTTTTTATTATATTATAGGTATAATGCTAAAAGGTAGTCTATAGAAAACAACACCAAATTAGGTGTATGAGTGCACCACCTCGACCCATTTTTTTTTTTTTTTTCAAAATGATTTCAGATGATATTTTATTAGTTATTTTGAATTCCATGCTTTTTGTCTTTGTAGGATTTATTTCAATTCCATTCTTATCAAAAAAAATGCTCAAAGTATCACATTGGGTTTGAAGACATGTAATTGACCGTGAAAGCAAAAAAATGTAATATGCAAACATTAAAATAGAAATTTAAATCCCAAATATTCTACAACCACTCTTCCACATAAATTTTGTGGAAATAATCCCTTGGGATAGATTATTATCTCTCTCAATTAGATCTAAAGTCTCATAAACATTGATGAGGTTGGTGTTAAGAATATTAGCATAGCTCTCATCGTATTCATGGTCAAAATGAATAGTAGTATGTTTACAAGAGATCTAAAGGGAATATATTGTACTAAGCTTAGCAATTTTTAAAATAATTGATTAAATATTATTTAATATTTCCCATGTTTTATAATATTATAATTTATAGTATTACAACTAAACCTAACATATCTTCATGTTAGGAAAGTGGGTAATAACATATATTTTTTCTTTTTTGTGGGGATAGGAGGTGGGCATGGGAATGGGCATGGTCATGGGTGAGGAAATAAAATATAATAATTCAAGTATAGAAAATAAGAAAGAAACAAAAGGTTGAGAAATAAGAGATGCCTAAATAATTATAGTTGTTGATAAAATTTCTTTGGAGCATAGCACATAAATGGTCTTAATCAAACCATACAATTAAAATTCCATTAGGATCTGTTCAAATAATAAATTCAAGTAGTGATGGAGACAAAGGGAAGTTCTTGATGATGTAAGTAAGGCTCAACAGTCATTTAAACTTTTCAATCCAATCAAAATTCTACATGTATTTTTTATTTTAAATTCAAATGCCATCTATAGGTAGATAAGTGTTTTAGCTCATTTAGGTAGACATAATATTTAACATTCATTCATATAAAATATGTGATCACTCACATGTATTATAGAGAGATAAAGTAATTAATAAAGCATTCATCATTGAAGGATCCAATGAATATGAAAAAGATGGCGAGGCCTTAGGTGAGGGTATGAAAGATCCATAAGAGGAATCTGAATTTTTTCACCCTAATATCTCTTGTCACACCCTTTATGGTATTAGTACCCATAAAATTCATAATTTTGTAGAATTCCTCAAGAAACAAAATTTGATAATGTTGATTTAATCAAGAAGTACACATAATTTCATCAACAACAATTTTGTTGCTGATTTCAACTATTTTATTTATCCAACTCCAAAAGTTCAAGTCATGATTCAGATGGTGGCATAATCAACTATTCTATAAAATGCCATAGTATTAATATTGTCACATATAACTACTTACTTAATTGTTCTATCTTTACAATTCCTATGAGTGGAGATAACATTTTTTTAGGAGTATAATGGCTCATGAATTTGGTCACAATAAATATGAATTTATATGAATTATTCATGCACTTACATTTTGAATGTAGGAAATTTGAACTACATGTATTATGGGTAAAGTCTCACCAATTTGTTAGTTCACATCATATGATAAATATTATTACAAAGTGGGTTGAGTGATTTCTATCACATTATTTTTCATATAAGTTCAACCAAAAAAGGTGTCCACACATCTTTATTTATAAATGATTATTGATAACCACCCAAAAAAATTTGGTCCAATGCCAAAATGACTACCACCAATTAGAGAATAGTATCATGTCATAAGACTAATTCTAGGTAGTACACCACTAAACATTAGACCATACAAGTATTAATTTTCTTAGAAAATTGAAATTGAAATTGAAAAGATGGTATAGGAGATGTTGGAGGCAGGTTTTATCTGCCATAGACAAATTGAATATTCATCCTTATTGCTCATGGTGCAAAAGAAGGATGACACTTGGAGGATGTGCCCCAAATAAAAATAACTCAATAAGTACACCATCAAATATAAGTTCTCTATTCTAATAATTGATGATTTTTTAGATGATTTACATTGTATTGTTCATTTTACCAAACTAGATCTTCATTTTGGGTATCATCAAATTCTAATAAAAAGATGAGGATATACCTAAAACATCTTTCAAAATTCATGAAGACCATTATACATTTATGGTCATTCCCTTTGGTCTCATAAAAGCACCATCTACTTTCAGATTTTGATGAATACTATTTTTAGGCCTTTTTAAATGATGTTTGTGTTGGGTTTTTTGATGACATCCTAATCTATAGAAAAATGGGATGAACATTTTAACCATTTGAAACACATAGTGTTAGTTTTGGAACAAAATCATATGTATGCCAAACATTTCAAATGTGATTTTGGAACTCATGAGGTGGAGTACTTGGGTCATATTGTTTCACACAAAGGAGTTAAATTGACCCTAAGAAGATCAAAGCTATGATGGAGTGGCAAGTGCCAAAGACCCTCAATAACATTCATGCATTTTTGGTCTAATATGTTACTATAGCATATTTGTACAAAATTATGGTAGCATAGTAGTTCCACTCATAGCCTTGTTGAAGATAGATTCATTCCATTGGACTGAACAAACTACCAAGATATTTCAGAAGTTGAAATAGGTTATGTGTGCCACTCCAGTTTTGAAGACCTTTTATTTTTCCAAAACATTTGTTGTTAAATGTAATGCATCAAACTAAGGATTAAGAGAAGTAATCATGAAATAAGTAAAACCCATTGCATTTGAGATTCATCAAATCAAGGGAAAAAATAAGCTCAGGCCAATGTATGAGAAAGAGATCATGGTTATTCTTCATGTAGTCAAGAAATAGAGACCTTATCTAATGGGTAGACACTTTAAGGTAAAGAATGATCATGATAGTCTAAAATAATTTTTGGAACAATAATTGTCATCAAAAGAATTTAAAAAATGGGTGAATAAAATGTTGGGATATGAATTTAAAATTGTCTATAATAAAGGAAAAAATAATGTGGTAGAAGATGCACTTTCAAGGAGGGATGAATCCATTGAGACATTATTATGTGCAATGACCATTTGGAAAGCAAATTGGTTATATGAAGTAAGATTAGAATGAGATAATGACATGTAAACACAAGTGTTAATTAATAATCTTCATCATGGTTTAGACATTTTTAAAAATAATTGAGTGGAAAGGGAACACATTATGGTATAAATATAGTTTATAGCTATGTAAGACTTTTATCATCAAATAAAAGATCATTCAGGGGCTTCATACATATCCTATATGGGGGAACTCATGAATTTAAAGACATATTGAATTAAATAAAGTAATAATTACTTTGTGAATTAATTTTTGGGGATATATATAATTTTTTTGTAAAATGCATGATTTGTCAATGGAACAAAGGATAAACAATTAAGACACTAGGTCTTATGTAGCCTTTTTCCAACCCTAACTAGATGTGGGAGGATGTTTCCATGGATTTCATTACAGGGTTGCCAATGTTTGAAGGTAAAAATGTCATCATGGTATTTTTTAATAGACTAATAAAATATTCTCATTTTTAGTCCTTATCATGGTCATTTTTAGCTAGTACAATAGCTATTATTTTCTCAATACAGTTCAAAATATGCATTGTACTCCCAAAATAATTATAAGTAATTATGATCCTATCTTCACCAATAAATGTTGGACTAATTATTTTGATGTTTGAGTAATTTTTTGGCTCATAACTCATCATATCATCCTCAATCTAATGGTAAAACATAGGTTGTCAACAAATGCCTAGAAGGGTATCTTCGTTGTTTTGCCTCAGATAAATAGGGGCGTTGGGTCCATTGGCTACCACTAGAAAAATGGTGGTACAACACTTCCTTCCATACCTCTTATATAATTTCTCCATTTATGGCACATTATGGCTATCATCCCCATCCATTAATTTCTCCTTCAAGGTGTAACCCAAGTAAGATTTAAACTGGATTATGATCAAATTCCATTTAGAATTGATGAGAGAAAATATGAAACTGAGCTAAATGGATACTTAAAAATGATGTTAATGTCCTCATCATGTATCAAGGAATTTTATTTTGATATTCATGAAAATAATAATAAAATTGTAAATAATGGAGAATTTTTTGTTTCAACTGCTCTTTGGGGTTAAACCATGTAACTTTGAAGTAATATTTATTGATCTATTCACCAATACCTCTATTGAATTCATGTTTAATGAGTTGAGGAACATTAATATAAAACCCAAGAGGAGGTTTTTTTTATATCAATATCTATCTTCTAGAGGAGATCCATAACTCTTACATAGCAACAAAATTTTCATCCTTGTTTGGTGAGTTTCATAGAATATTGAAACTACCAATAATAGATATCTATTCTAAATAGAGAAAGAATATGCCATACATTGAAGCATATGCAAAAAAGTGATAACATGGAAAATTAAGGTGACAAGGAGTGGACATACGCTAGGTAAAATATACAAGAATAAGTGAATGAGGAACCATTATTATGGATATAATTTAATGTGATTACATAGAGATGAAAACAGACATTTTAAATCATTTTTTGTGAAGTATGGGCCCAAGCCTTATAACCATAAAACATTATGGGAACAACTAATGTATGGAAAATTTGAATCTTTGTCCAAATATCTTAAAATTAGATATAAAACCATTATATTTTCAAGGATGTAAAAGCTACATATCCTTTGTTGAGTCTTACTTCTACAGCAGGTACAAGGCTAAAAGGTAGTCCAGAGAAAACCACACCCAACTAGGTGTAAGAGTGCACCACCTCAACCCATTTTCCTTTTTATGCTAAATTTATTATATATGCTATTATCTTAGTTACATTGAATGCCATGATTTTTGTCTTTTCAGGATTTACTTCAATGACATTCTTATCACAAAAATTTCTCAAAGTATCAAGCTAGATTTCAAGAGCTATAATTGAGTGTGAAAGTAAAACAATGTCATCTATAAACACTAAAATATCAAACTTTCATCATTTAGAGGGAGGAATTTATTAGAATATTATGAGTAAAAAATGGAAAGGTAGAGGTAAGGAGTTGGAACCACTAAATATGACCCTCAAATCCCAAAAATAAAATAGTATGGGGGGTTCTTAAAATATTTTAGTTTCTTTTTATTCTGTAGTGGGCTTACAATCTATATCCTATGTTGTTTTCCACTAGGAGAGGAGTCTCATTGAACTTTGATTGTTTTATCTTTTTCTCCATTGTAAAAGGGTAGGGCCCATTCAAAACCCAACTTTTAAAAATAATAATAAAACAAAATAAAATAACAATGTAAATCTTAAAGAGGCTACAACCACTCTTCCACCCAAATTATTGGAGATATTTCATTGGGATAGCTTATTATCTCTCTCAACTAGGTCTAAAGTCTCATAAATGCTGATGAGGTTGGTTTTAAGAATATTAACGTAACTCTAATCATATGCATGGTCAAAATAAATAGTAATATGTTGGCAAGAGATCAGAGAGGAATAAGTTTTACTAGGTTCAACAAGTTCTAAAATAATTAATTGAATATTATTTAATATTTTTTGTGTTTTATAATAGTATAATTTATTGTATTATGCATAAACATTCAATGGGTCACACACACACACACACACACACACACACACACACACACACACACACACACACACACACACACACACACACACACACACACACACACACACACACACACACACACACACACACACACACACACACACACACACACACACACACACACACACGTGTATTTGGGGTGGAATTACAATATATAACATAAGTATTGTAAGAAGAAATAAATAAAGAGAAAAAATTAACACACAAGGGCTTTTGTATCCTTTATCCATCCCTAGCTAGAGGTGGGATGATGTTTCCATGGATTTCATGACATGGTTGTTGAGTTCTAAATTTAAACATGTCATCATGGTATAACTATGGATAGTCTCACAAAATATTCTCATTTTTGTTCCTATTGTGGTCATTTATAAATAGTACAATAGCTATTGTTTGTCCCAATAATGTTAAAAATTTGCATTGTACTCCCAAAACCATTGTAAGTGATCATGATCCTATCTTAACCAATACATTTTGGACTGATTTATTTGCATGTTTGGGTACTTAGTTGGCTCATAACTCATCATATCATCCTCAATTCAATTCACAAACATTTCTTGGTAAAAAATGTCTAAAAGGATATCTCCATTATTTTGCATTAGATAAACAAGAATACTAGGTCTATTTGTTGCCTCTAGAATAATAATGGCACAACACTTCCTTCCATACCTCTTCTAAAACATCTCACTTTATGGAACTTTATAGCTATCATCCCCATCCATCACTTTGTCCTTGAAGGTGCAACCCAAGTAATATTTAAACCTAATTATGATTATATTGCATTTAGAGTTAATGAGAGAAAACATGAAACTAAGCTAAAAGGATACTTAAACATGATGTCAATATCCCCATCATGTATCAAGGAATTTAATTTTGATCTTCATGTATCCCAAAAAATTACCTATAGTGTGTTTCATGGACTTTATAAATTCACTTAAGGTCATCAATGATACGAAGAGTAATCAAAATGAGGGATTTAGTATCAGACATCATACTTTGCCTACTCATCAGCTCTAGTAGGATGCGTCACTTTACTAGTGTCAATGCCCCATAATTATTCGAATTGAAGAAACATGTGCATATTCATCTTCCATGTGGTAAAATTTGTCTCTTTGAAGAGTTGGGCATCATGCAAGAGTAAATTTTCCACAAGCATTATCTTAATTATGTAAGATATCACAAAGCCAAAAATCAATATTTAATTGCTTCGAAACTCTGTAAAAAATACCTTATCAAAGGTAACTCTACAACTATGGTAGCTGAAGATGCTTCTTGACCTCAAAATTCTATATGTACTTTTTGGGATTGATGGAGTTCTAGATTTGATCATTTATATACTTATAGATCTCAATTACCCAAATTCATTAAAACTTGGATGTTTCCACATGCAGAAGATTTGGATCTCAAACCTAGTGTAGAATAAGCCATCTATATGTGAATCATTGATGGCACATACATGGTCTCCAAGGTTCACACACAATGATACACTTTTCCCTACCCTTTTCATGTGAAAGAGGAGACCATTGATTACCTTTTATTACATATTTCCTTCGCTAGGTAGTGTTGGGATTGAATTTGTACCAAACTACACCTAAGCTAGGCTATTATTCATCAACTAAAGAATGTAGGAAATGATCTAAGATGGGAACAATTTATTTATAAAATCCATGTCCTTTGATCACCACATGAGCCTAGTGTTTGATGACTGTGAGGAGTTCAAGATGCTTACTCTCCATAAAGATGCAAACAGGAGATGCACGAACTTTAAATGCAAATGCTCTAGGATTGTTATTTAGACCACTAGGTAAAGAGATGTAAGGAAAAATGGACTATGATCCCTATGCGTGGGATGTTATGCAAGCTATAAAAAATCATAGTCAAATAGGAGGTTTGATTTACTATCACGTTGATGTCCTCTATCACTTCCTTGCACACGTCTAACGTATTGCTACGCTCTAATACCATAAAATGATTCAATGATTTGATTATTAATAGAGCAAGAATATATACATTACAAAATCGGTTGAGAATAGTTATGAACTGTACAATAACTATAACCATTTATTTAACTATAGATTAACTAATCAGTTTATTATTGTAAAATAATATAATATTGATAATTACACTAACATTTATGTATGGTTAAATTTTAGTATGAAAGTATATAGTCACTTAAAAGGTGTAAGTTATGTCGGAAGGGATGGTTTAATTTTTTTTGGTAAAGTGACATTTTATATAATGAAAGAGTGTAAATCAATATTCATACCTCACTTGAATTCTATGGACACTTACCCCATATCATAATTTGTGAATGGCTTTTCAAACAAAAATAATATGATATTTCTAGTGGAGATTATAGTGAAAAATGAGGTTGTATCTTTTTTTATTAATAAAAGTGTGATAATAAAAAAAATGAGGTCGTGTATTCCTTCATATGATAATGATTTGTTTGGGGAGGATATACTCTAATTCAAAGTGATTATGAGCAATGATGAAGAGCTGGGAAAGGGCAAGGACATACAAAGCATGAAAATAATTAAATATTTCAAGGTGCACTAAGCAGTGATGGTAAAGAACAATAACAAGATATTTAAAGGGATGGACTCAAAGAAACCCATGTAGATAAACATACAAATCTTTGTAACATGTCACTATTATAATATATTAATATATTATATATTTAATAAAATAAATTATAAGATATTATATCAAATATTATATTAAATATTATATATTTCTTTATAATATTTAATATAACATATAATTATAAATTAATAGTATTATACATACATATATTTTATTAAAGGTAAAAATGAGGTTTTGGAAGGGACACCACCTTAAAACAATGGAGAACAGAAGATATAACAATGAAGGCATAAACAAAACACCTCTACTAGTGGAAAACCAAACCTATTACTAAAAGATTACAGATACTCAATAAAACAATAACAAATAATCAAGAAAAAAAACATAACTACTACCCTCTAGGAGAGTCCCCTCTATGGGAGTGAAGGTTCATTTTTAATGGATCCAATCTCTTCTTCACAAAACCTTTTTTTTACTTTTAATAGTCCATTCACCCCCTCCTCTAAATCTATATGGATGGGAATAGTTATTTCCATTGAACTAATGGATTGAGTGCTTATTAAATGAGTATGAGACACCAAACCTATACTAAGTATTACAGATGAATCTAAATCATCGCCTTCATTTCTAGGATTCATTAATTTAG
>JARHVA010004370.1:1435000-1480000 GCA_037957365.1 Torreya grandis | reverse complement strand
AGCTCTATATTGATTCATGTTTCATATTTATAGGTAATTCCATAGATGAGTACTTATTCATATAAATGATTAAGGAGAAAGATATATAAATACATGAGGTGATAATATCCCCTATTTTTAGAGATGAATTTTATCATACCATTTTTTTCAAGAACTTAAAGCTATAATAAAAGCACATGGATGTCAGGTTTGAGATTAAAACTACCTTTTTATAGGCTAGCTACAAAATAAATATTTTGCTTCCTTTGTCTTGAGAAAAAATCCACAAAAAAAAATATCAAATGTTAAATAAAAATAAATTCTCAAATAATAAGAAAATTAAACATTTTTTTTAATTTGATAAGGTGAAATACATGTTTTTGAAGGTCTTGAAACCATTTAAAAAATATAAGACATTTAAGCTTGAATGAGATGCCTCAACTAGTGGCCCATGTGATCCAAAACTTAGAAGTTCTAGTTGATAAATATTTCAAGAACACAAAAATAACACAGTAACAATGAATTCTCTGAGAAGAGATGTATTATTACTCAAGATCACAATACAACTATATGCTTATCTTTGGGAAGAGATATCTGATTTTCCATTTCGGGTTACATATTCATTTATACCCATTTTTAAACTAGGGGGAGGATTTTGAAGGTCACCAATCTTGAGGGATATTAAGTGGTTTGACTTCCACGCTTTAAAACAATACAAAATTTGAGGAATTACTATTTTTAGAAACTTACTATTTTTAGACTGCACTACTAAAATTTAAATTTGGGGCACTTTCATTGGGTTTTGGGGGGTCAAAATTCATCGATCAGATCTCATGCCATCTCACGTATTATGGTTCAAATGGTGAGTCAATTGGAGCTACGGTGCAAAAGTTATGGCTCCCGGAAGTTTCATCATCAATTGGGGTGGAACTGTCACCCGAATTGTCACTTGAATTGCTTCTCGGATCACCATGTGAAACCAAATATCTAACAGGTAGATAAATCATACATTACCAAAAGAGGCACCCTTGTTTCTAACAAAAATCTAGACAGAAATAGACAGTCTTCCACTAAACCTCTGTATTAGTGAATCAACCAAACAATCCAAAAATGAGATTTTGGCCTGAACCCCAAAACTAGAGAAAACATATCTTAACAAGGTTATTAAATATTAACCTTTATATATATATATATATATATATATATATATATATATATATATATATATATATATATATGTATGTATGTATGTATGTATGTATGTATGTATGTATGTATGTATGTATGTATGTATGTATGGACACAACAATGTATTATCACTTTATTATTTTCTAGCATTGTCTACAAGATCTCCATTCTTGGCTCTCAGATCATTGGGGCCTAGGTTGGAAGAGAAAATTGATATTTATCCTTATGCAAAAATATTATTTTTTTATTGATTTTATTATCAAGGAGGATAGGGATGATATTTTATAAGATCATATTTGGATGTGGGATCAACATCTCCTTCTAGCAAATCATTAGTTCCTAACATTCAATCCCCTCATAAAACCCTTAAATTCTAGGCCTATTTGGGTTTGATTATTGCATTTTCCACTCCAATTCTAGATTTATTCTTGCTTCATAACTATATTTACTTCCATGAATGTGTACTTATTGACAAATTCTACTTCTAAACAATGGGGCATTTAATTTTTTATCAAATCCTGGTGAGTATTGATTTGTCAAAAGAACTACATGCTAATATTAATTTGAAGTTTAGAGACAAACAGTGGACCCAAACTCTCAATTTTGAGGGTTTACCCTTCTGATGTCAAAAATGTTTCAAAACATTTCATCTATCCATTACATGAAATAATTTCAAGCATAAAATGGAGACTTTTTGGTGGAAGGATGCCCTTCAAGAACATCTACTTGTGAATGTAGAGAGTGATAATGAATCAGTTGAGAGTTGTCAATTAGATAAGGATTTAGAAGCCTTAGATTATGTACTCAAATCAAATGAGGATAAATATAAGATCTTATAAGTTGAGGAGATGAAACATGTTGATGAATGAGCCTTGTCGAGTCTAAAGGATGATTTTAATGAAAGTATTGTATCTCTTATTTAAAATGTTGATTTCTATTCCTTAAATTCTTTTAATGTTGAAATCCCTATTTTCCTAGATTTAGGGGATAAAAAGGATTGAGCTATAGTGTGAAAAAATAAAAAAATTCATTGATATAAAAAGAGTATTGAACCAAAAATATGATCATCTACTATTAGAAAGAAGATGGAGCAGAGGGAACATAGCTTTGAGTGAGATTTGGGTATATTGGTTTGTATGTTTGCATCCTTTTTACAACATGTTTCTTCACCACTGGTAGAGATGTTCCATTTGAGATTTAATGATATTTTTTTCCTCTTTTCCTATATAAAAGGAAAGGGCCCCTTTCAAAACCCTCTACTTATCATTACCAGAAAATACTATATTGTATAAATCATATATACCTAAATATCTAATATTAAGAACAAAAACAAAAATAATATTAGAATAATATTCCTAAAGACCCAAGATTAGACACTTAAGAATATTATCCATTAAGTTCTTATGTGGCAAGTAATTTTGACACCAACTGATCTAGGCAAAAATTTAGGTGATAATTTGGGTGACAGTTCCACCCCAATTGATGACGAAACTTTTAGGAGCCATAACTTTTGCACCATAGCTCTAATACCACTGATCCAAAACTCAGAAGTTCTAGTTGATAAATATCTCAATAGCATAGAAATAACAAAGTAACAATGAATTCTCTAAGAAGAGATGTAGTATTACTCAAGATCATAATACAAATGGCCCACACCAAGGACCCTCATAGAGCTTCACAGCTTTTTGGGTCTTGCAAATTTCTACCATAGGTTTGTTCTTGGATTTTCACATGTTGCTTGGTCACTAACCCAAGTGAATAAATGAGGAGCTAAAGCTACATTTTAGTGGGGTGAAATACAATAAAGGGCATTTAAGAATTTGAAGAATAGACTCTGCTCAGCCCCTATTCTTGCCTTGCCAGATTTGCATCAACCTTTTGAGTTGATGACAGATGCATCTGAATATGACATGGGAGTTGTCATCATGCAACATGGCCATCTTGTTGCATATCACAGTGAAACTTTCACTGATACAGTTAGGAAATATACAACATATGATAAGGAGCTCTATGCCATTGTGCAAGCCTAAAAACAATGGAAACACTACATCTTGGGGAAAGAAATGGTCATCCACACTGACCATAGACCATTGGAATTCATCCAAACACAAATCAAACTCCGAAATGAGAGGCATCAAAAGTGGGCCACATATCTTTAGCAATTCCACCTAATAATCAAACACAAAAAGGGGAGCTTAAATACATCTACAAATTGTCTAAGCTGCCCACCAATTACTGCACTCACAATAGTTCTGGACCTATGCGGACATGAGACTACCACTTGGGGTGCTATGTATGAAGCAAATCCTACCTTTGCTAATACATATCAAGCACTTCAAAAAGGTAAACATGTTTCTGATTTATATTTTTGAGATAATGTCCTCTATCATATGGGGCACATCTATGTTCTAGTTACAGAGCAACACAAGATGATATGGGAAGCACACTTCAGTAGGATAACTGGACACTTTGGTATTGAAAAGACATTGGTAGTTCTTCAGAAACACTTCTACTGGCCCCATATGTGAAAGGATGTTGAAAAATATCTCAAATATTGCACCCCATGTGCGATAGCCAAGCCAACAAATAAGAAGCAAGGATTGTACATGCTATTTCCAGAGCCAACCAAGCCTTGGGAATCCATCTCAATGGATTTTCTCTCAGGTTTGCCTACTTCAAAACATGGTAAGGACTGTATTTTTGTGGTAGTTGATCATTTTTCAAAAATGGCTATTGTGATTACTTGTAAGAAAAATATATCTACTGAGGAAACTACTCAACTATATTTTAGTCATGTATGGCTCCATTTTAGTCTCCCCAAGTCCATTGTCTCAAATCAAGATAGCAAGTTCCTGAACATCTTTTGGTCCACTCTATGGAAGATGATGGATACTACACTGATGAAGTCCACAGCCTTCCATCCACAGACTGATGGTTAAACAGAGGTGGTAAACTACTTGATTGTTCACATGATTTAGATGTATCACTCCAAACATTCATGCACATGGGATGAGGGACTTCTTTTCATACAACATGGATACAATCAGGTGTTGCACAGCTCGACCAGGCACAGTCCATTCCAAGTATGTTTTGGGTTCCAACCCATGGCACCAATTGATATAGCTATTCCATTTTCCACCATGGAATACACACCTCATGGAAGATCTGAGGCAGCAAAAAAAACAAATTTTATTTAACAAATGCAACACATCCAGCAACAAATTCATGACATCCTAGAGAAGATGAATCAGAAGTATAAGTAACGCCATGACAAACATAGGATTGCACACCATTTTGCTATGGGTGACAAGGTCTGGTTGCGGCTTCAGAAGGAATGAATTACAAGCCCATACAGAAAGATTTGGCCTCTGTAATATGGTCCCTACACCATCACTAGAAGAGTTGGAGAAAATGCTTTTGAGTTGAACCTGCCAGCCTACCTTGGTCTACATCCAATATTCAATGTGGAGCTCCTCAAACCATATCACCCACCTCTCTTAGACACTTCAGTTGTAGTAGAACAACTTGACATTGATGAGCTTAATCCACAAATTTTTGCTCCAGTGGAAGAGGATCAGATTGTGGATACCTGGATGAAGACAACAAGAGGATGCTCTATTCCACTATATCAAGTGGTCAAAAGGGGCCAGCTTAGCCATCAAGGTGAGTGGCTCACAGAGAATCAAATCAAGAAAAAACTACCAAAATTGATGGGTAATATTGATGCAATGGGGACCATTTATTTTCAAGGAGGGAGGAATGATCCAAGCAATAATTTAGGTGACAATTCGGGTGACAGTTCCACCCCAATTGATGATTGAACTTCTGAGAGCCATAACTTTTGTACCGTAGCTCCAATTGACTCGCCGTTTGAACTATTAGAAAGATAAGAATGAGGAAAACATAGTGAAATGGCATGATATTTTCTCAATTAATTTTAACCCTATAAAACCCAATGTAATTTCCTCAATTTTCAATTTTAATAGTGTAGTCTAAAAATAGTAAGTTTCTAAAAATAGTAATTCCTCAAATTTTGTATTGTTTTAAATCTTGGAAGTTGAACCACTTAATCTCCCTCGAGATTGGTGACCTTCCACACCCTCCCCATGCTTTCAAAATGTGTATAAATGAAGAGGTAACCCGAAATTTGAATACATACATGTCTTCCCAGAGATAAGCATATATTTGTATTGTGATCTTGAGTAATACTACATCTCTTCTCAGAGAATTCATTGTTACTGTGTTATTTCTATGCTATTGAGATATTTATCAACCAAAACTTCTAAGTTTTGGATCACCAACACTCCACCTTAGGAATGAATTTTACATAGTTAAGTTTGTTATGTTTGGAGTAAAATTTAATATAGAAACAAATCATATTTGAATGTGGATATGCTTAATTTTAGAAATGGAAGAAACATGTAAAAATATAAGGTATGTAGAATCCCAATGTTATTCCAAATAAATCTTAGTCCAAAACATGGCATTACAGATCATTTGTCTTTCATGAAATACTACTCTAATTTTTATATTTTGAAAAATGGGAGATTTATCACTCTATAGTCTTTATACAATGTAGCACCAAGATTTGAACCCATCACAATATTCAATGCTTGCCCAAGCTAGTATTCTATAATCCTTAAAGGTAGTAACTTAAATAAGTGACACTATACTTTATGATACTCTCATTGATTACTTGTTCCTTTCTTTGTAATATTTCTTGAAACTACCTGCTAACTAGCTAATGTAATTACAAAGTAAAAAATAGGAGGGGGATGAAGATAAAGTGATAAATAATGTTTGCGCTTGGAATAATTAATAGGGTATATTAATATCAACTAAAGCTCTGAAATATTTATTATATTTTTTAGATTGTATTATGTATCCATGGAGATGGTTGGTGGGATTTATACATCCATTTTAGTTCCTTGATCGAACCCCCTATTTGAAAAACACCATTAATATGCCTCCTCCCTCCCTCCTTGTGTTCTATACAACCTCAACAAAAATATAAGGCACTTGGATTTGATATCTCTCCATTAAAAACCATAATAGGGGTTTGTAAAGGGTTTAAACTTCAAGTTCACAAAATTAAAAGGTAGAATCCCAATTGAGATATTGTGAATGAAGGTGGCTAGTATTCATCTAGAATGTTATAGGTACATGGCATATACACTATTGAAGGAAATAATAGTTCTTGTGATAAGAAAGGAAACTCCCCTAGAGGTGTCAAAATGTGTAATAATGGTAGAAATTTCCATTTGGGCCATTAGATTCAGAGTGCATGTATTATTCAATCTTTATCTATGGATTTATTCTAATTAGATTTTTTTGGTATGGCATTGACCTACATCTATAACTTTGGGAATTTCCACTCTCTTTCTTACCTATAATAAAATCCAAGGAAAGGCCACAAAATGGGATCAATTTTTTATTATTTTTTGTACACTCACATTGATTATCATAGTTTGGAATTTCAACCTTTATTCTTATCTTACCTTATGTTTTAAATCCCCTCATGTTCCCCTCTCTCCATAGTTTTAGGTCTTATTCATTGGAATTTAGTATGAGTGTTAGTGTTTTCTTAATTTGAATTCAAATGTCATCTATGAGTAGACAAATTTTGTAGCTCATTTAGGTAGACATAATATGTAACATTCATTTTCATAAATTATATGAGTACGCATAGGTAGTATAGAGAGATAAAATAATTATTAAAGAATTTATCATTGAAGGAGTCAATGAAGATGAAGAAGATGATGAGGCCTCAACTGAGGGTACGAAAGAGCTAGAGGAGGAATTTGAAGATTTTTAGCCTACTATCTCATGTCATGCCATTTTATGGTATTAGTACCCATCAAACTCTTAAGGTGGTGGACTTCCTCAAGAAACAAAAGGTGATAAGGTTGAGTGACTCATGAAGTACACATAATTTCATCAACAATAATTTTTTTTTCATTTAAACTATTTCATTTATCTGACTCTAGAATTTTGATTCATGATTATAGATGGTGGCACAATCAACTGTTTTGGAAAATTCCATAGTATTAATATTATCATGGGGGACCACTTGCTTAATTCTATTATGTTTTTTATTTCCATGGGTGGGGATAACATTATTTTTGGAGTATAATGGATCACAAATTTGGACACAATAGATATGAATTTTTACGAATTATTCATGTGCTTTCATTATGAAGGTAGGACATTTGATATTTAGGGACTAAAAGAAAAGTCTCTGCAATTGGTTAGTTCACATCATATGATGAAGATTCTTAAAAGGGGGTTGAATGTTTTGTAGCATGATTTTTTTTCCATTTAATATTAGTAAAAAAATGTGTCTACACATCTTGATTTAAAAATGATTCTTAATGACCACCCAACAATTTTTGGTAGAATGCCAAAATTAGTACCACTAAGTAGAGAACATGATCATACCATACGACTCATTCTAGGTAGTACACCTCTAAATAATAAACCATACAAGTATCAATTTGTAAATAAAAATGAATTTTAAAAATAGGGTACATGAGATGCCAGAGGCATGTGTTATCTGACATAGCCAAAGTGAATATTTGTCCTATGTGGTCATGGTGCAAAAGAAGGATGTCACTTGCAGGATGTGTCTTGACTTAAAATAACACAACAAGTACACCATCAAAGATAAGTTTGCTATTCCATTAATTGATTATATGTTATATGAATTACATGGTGATATTTATTTTACCAAAATAGATCTTTGTTTTGGATATCATCAAATTCAAATAAAAATTGAGGATATACCTAAAATAACTTTTAGAGATCATAAACACCATTATGTGTTTGTGGTCATGTCATTTGGTCTCACAAATGCACCATCTACATTTCAAAATTTTATGGATACTATTTTAGGCCTTTTTTTAATGACTTTTGTATTGATATTTTCTTATGACATCCTAATGTACAACAAAAATTGGGAAAAACATTTGAAACATTTAAAACATGTAGTGTTAGTTCTTGAACAACATTAATTTTATGCCAAAATTTCCAAATGTTCTTTCTTATTCCATGAGGTGTAGTACTTGGGTCATATTGTTCCACATGAAGGAGTCAAATTAGACCATAGGAAGATCAAAGCTTTGATGGAGTGGAAAGTGTTAATTGTAAAGGACCCTTAAGAACCTTCATGTATTTTTGGGCTAACAATTTACAATCACATATTTTTTTAAAATTATGACAACATAACAGATCCACTCATAAAAAATTTGAATAAATATTTATTTCATTGGAGTAAATCAACTACCAAGGCATTTGGGAAGCTCAAAGAGGTTATGTCCACCACTCTAATTTTAATGACCCCTAATTTTTTAAAAACATGTGTTGTTGATTATGATGTATTGTGATATGGCATGGGGAAATAATTATGTAAGAAGGATGACCCATTCCACTTGAGAGTCTTCAAATCAATGGAAAACCCAATCTCTAGTGAATCTACGAGAAAAGATGAATATTCTTCATGCAACCAAGAAATTAAGACCATATTCAATGGGTGGACACTTTTAGGTAAAGACTAATCATGATAGTCTAAAATATTTTATATAACAATGATTTTCATCATCAAAAAAAAAAAAAAAGGGTGACTAAATGCTCATGATATGAGTTTTAAATAGTTTATAAGAAAGGAAAAGAGAATGTGGTAGCAGATGCACTTTCCATGAGGGAGGAATCAATTGAATCAATATTATGCCCAATGAAAATTTAACAAGAATATTTATAATAAGTAAAAGTAGAATGGTAAAATGACATGGACACTTAGGTCTTGATTCATAATCTTTAGCATGCTTTGTGTGTTTCTAAAAAATGAGTGGAAAGAGAACACAATATGGTATATAGATAGATTATACCCATGTAAGTATTTTATCCTCAAACAAAATATCATTTAGGAGCTTTGTAAATCTCTAATATGGGGCACTCATGATTTTTTAAGACATACCATTAAATCATGCAAGATTTATATATGGAAGGACTCAAGAAGATATACATAAATTTATGGCAAAATATCTGGTTTGTTAATAGAACAAAGGAGAAACATTTCAGACACCAGGTCCAATATAAATTTTATCCATCCTTAGCCAAAGTTGGGAGGTGGTCTCTATGGATTTAATTATAGGGTTGCCTCAGTCTAAAGGTAAAAATTTCAACATGGTATAACTATGGATAGACTCGCAAAATATGTTCACTTTGTTGCTTATCATGGTCATTTGTAACTAGTACAATAGCTGTTATTTTTCTGAATATAGTTCAAAAGTTACATGGTACTCCAAAAATAATTGTAAGTGATCATGATCCTATATTCACCAGTAAATTTTGGACTAATTTATTTGCACTTTTATATACTTATTTGGGTCATAAATTTTCATATCATCCTCAATCTAATGGGCAAATATAGCTCGTCAACAAATGTCTAGAAGGGTATCTCGATTGTTTTGCATTAGATATAAAAACATTATCCATTAATTATTAATTAATTAATTACTTATGTGAAGTTCCCACCATTTATTTTAGGAAGGTCTCAAGGGGATATATATATATATAAATTTATGGTAGATTGCATTGTTTGTCAATAGAACCAAAGATAAATAATTAAGACATGAGGTCTTATGTAGCCTTTATCCATCCATAGCCAGAGGTGGGATCATGTTTCCATGGATTTCATTACATGGTTATCAGGTTTTGAATATAAATATGTCATCATGGTATAATTATGGATAAGCTCACAAAATATGTTTATTTTTGTTCCTTATCAAGGTCATTTATAGCTAGTATAATAGTTATTATTTTTATCAATACAATTTAAAATTTTAATTGTACTCCCAAAATCATTGTAAGTGATCATGATCATATCTTCACCAATAAAATTTGGATCAATTTATTTCCATGTTTGGGTACTCAATTGGGTCATAATCCATCATATCATTCTTAATTTGATGGGAAAACATAGCTTGTCAACAAATGACTAGAACAGTATCTCCATTATTTTACATTAGATAAACAAAAACATTTGGTCTATTGATTACCACTAGAAGAATGGTGGTACAAGACTTACTTCCATACATATTATAAAATTCCTCTTTTTTTTATACTTTATGGTACAACACTCATTTTTTCAAAGGAATGATTGACTTCTCCAGCAGTAACACTAGCTCACTACATGGCTTCATGACACTCCTCAGAGTAAGGGTTGCTTTTGTCAGGGTTTTGGATTGCACCATTAGCCGATGAAGTTATAAATGGGACCCACTATGCAGTTACAACAAAGAAGAAGAAATTATTCCATGTGGCATCATGGTGCTTGTCTAAGGTGAAGTTTTTCCTATCAGACCTTCAAATAGCACCATTAGATGAGAGAAGTGGGGCCCCTTTCCTAAAAAACATTCTAGAGGAAATTCTATATGTAGACACATGTCCCCACCACTTCTTCTAAGCATCGTGGGCATTATAAGGCATTACAGTTGTGCTATATCCAAGTTTTTTGAAGATTAAATACATTTATAAGCTAGAGTTCCCTAGTCAGTTACAATAGCCTCATCATGAGCATGAGTGACTAGTTCTAGATGTCACTTCCTTGAGAGGTTGTTATGCATATATAAATAGAGATATTTTATTTTGTAAAGGATGGGTAAATTTTAAATAATTTTTACTACTAGAATAGCCATTGTAATAGTTAGTTCTTTAATAGAAATAATAGTAGTTTTGGCTTTTCATTTTAAGACCTTAGCAGATACCCCTCACGAGAAGGATTGTACTTTATACTATGAATTTGGCCTCTTGTATGGTGTTTTCAACCCAAAAATGAAGAGTATGTGGTGTTCTATGTCAAACTAAGTAGAAATCTATTGTTTTTTGTTGTTTCTTTTCCATGCTTATATAGTATTGATTCTTTTTTATGTTAAGGACTTTAATTCATGCATATGCTCCTTTAATAGTTTGTGATGTTTGAATGGGATAAAGATATTTTATGCAATAGTGGTTAGATACATTAAAATATCAATGGATCACCTTAGTTAGGTTATTTTAGTTTATTTGTATTTCCTTCTTCCCCCTTTTCATCCTCAATTAGTTTGAAGAGTCGGCTTCTAAAATCTCAGAGATTACTTTATGGATTGTGAATTTGTCCCACAACTATAAAGTTTCCCATAAGAATCTATTTTACAAAATCAATATTTTTCGGCCTCAATAGTTATTATGTGGCAAGTAATTTTAACACCAACACTCCACGTTAGCAATGATTTTTACATGGCTATATTTGTCATATGTGGAGTAAACATTAATATGGAAACAAGTTATATTTGAATGTGGATATGTTTAATTTTAAAAATGATAGAAACATGTAAAAATCTAAGGTATGTGAAAAACCAATATTATGCCACACATCTCTTAGTCTAACATATGGAGTTATAGATCATTTTTATTTCATGAAATACAACTTTGATTTTATATTTTGAAAAATGGGAGATTTGTCACTCTATAGTATTTATACAATGTGCACCAAGATTTAAACCCATCACAATAATCAATTCTTTCCCAAGTTAGTATTATTTCATTCTTGAAGGTAGTAACTTAAAGAAGTGACACTATAATTTATGCTACTCTCATTGATTACTTGTCCCTTTCTTTGTAATATTACTTAAAACTACTTTATAACCAACTAATTCAATTAAAAAGTAAAATTTGTGAGGGGGATGGAGGTAAAATGATAAATAATATTTGCACTCAAGACATTCTTAAAGGGTATATTACCATTGAATGAAGCTTTGAAATATTTATTATATTTTTTATATTGTATTATGTATCCATGGAGATGGCTAGTGGGATTTATGTATCCATTTCATCTCCTCAACTGAACCCCTATTTGATCAACACCACTAGTATGCCTCCTCCCTAACTCCTTTTGTTGTATACAACCTCAACAAAAATATAAGTCACTTGGATCTTATATTTATTCACCACAAACCTTAATAGGGGTTTACAAAGGGTTTAAACTACAAGTGCACAAAGGTAAAATGTAGAATCCTAATTGATATAATGTGCATGAAGGTGGCTAGTAGTCATCTAGAATGTTATAGGTACATGGAATATACACTATGGAAGGAGATAATAGTTCTTGTGTTGAGATAGGAAACTCCCCTAGAGGTGTCAAAATGTGCAACAATGGTAGTAATTAACATTTGGGCCATCAGATGCCATCAGATTCATAGTGGGTGTATTATTCAATCCTTATCTATAAATGTATGCATATTAGTTTTTATTTATGATGTGGCCTCAAGTTATAGCTATGGCTTTGGGAATTTCCACTCTCTTTCTTACCTATAATAAAATCCAAGGAAAGGACACAAAATGGGATGAATTTTTTCTTATTTTATGTGCACTCACATTGATTATCATAGTTGGGAATTTCCACCCTTATCTTACCTTGTGTTTCAAATCCCCTCATGTTCCCCTCTCTCCATCATTTTAGGTCATATTAATTGGAAGTTAGTATGGGTGTTAGTATTTTTTAGTTGAATTCAAATGTCATCTATAAGTAGACAATTTTTGTAACTCATGAAGATAGACATAATATCTAACATTAATTTTCATAAAATATATGGGAACTCATAAGTATTATAGAGAGATAAAATAATTATTAAATAATTTATCATTGAATGAGTCAATGAAGATGAAGAAGATGATGAGGCCTCAAACATGGGTATAGAAGATCCAGAGGAGGTATTTGAAGATTCTTAGCCTAATATCTCATGGCATGCCATTTTATGGTATTAGTACCCCTCAAAATCTTAAGGTGATGGACTTCCTTAGGAACCAAAAGGTGATAGTGTTGATTGACTCAATAAGTACACATAATTTCATCAATAGTAAGTTTGTTGTTCATTTAAACTATTTTATTTATCCAACTCTAGAATTTCCATTCACAATTATAGATGGTGGCATAATCAACTATTCTAAAAAATTAAATAGTATTAATATTATCATGTGAGACTATTTACTTAATTATTTATGTTTTCTATTTCCATGGGTAGGGATAACATTGTTTTGGGAGTACAATGGATCAAAAATTTAGACATAATAGATATGAATTTTTAGGAATTATTCATGTTCTTTCATTATGAAGGTAGGAAATTATATTTATAGGGACTACAAACAAAGTGTCCCTCATTGGTTATTTCACATAATATGATGAATATTATTACAAGGGGTTTGAATGATTTGTAGCATGTTTGTTTTACACATAAATTCAACAAAAAAATGTGTTTACACATCTTGATTTAAAAATGATTCTTAATGACCACCCAAATTTTTTTGGCATAATGCCAAAATTGATACCACCAAACAGAGAACATGATCATACCATAATACTAATTCTAGGTAGTACACTACTAAACATCATACCATACAAGAATCAATTTTCCCAAAAAATGAAATTAAAAATATGGTACATGAGCTACCAAAGGCAAGTATTATCTAACATAGACAAAGTGAATATTCATCCTATGTGGTCATGGTGCAAAATAAGGATGACACTTGGAGGTTGTACCTTGACTTCAAAGAACTCAACAAGTATACCATAGAATATAAGTTCCCTATTCCAGTAATTGAATTTTGTTTAGATTAATTACATGGTGCTATTTATTTTACCAAACAAGAACTTCATTTTGGATATCATCAAATTCAGATAAAAAATAGGGATATCCCTAGAATAAATTTTATAACTCATAAATATCATTATATGTTTGTGGTCATGTCGTGTGGTCTCACAAATGTACCATCTACATTTCATAATTTGATGAATATTATTTTTAGGCCTTTTCTTAAGAAAGTTTGTGTTGATATTTTTTTATGACATCCTAATCCACATAAAAAACTAGGAAAAAAATTTAAAGAATTTGAAACATGTAGTTTTAGTTCTTGAATAACATCAGTTTTATGTCAAATTTTCCAAATGTGATTTTTGATTCCATGAGGTGGAGTACTTGGGTCATATTGTTTCACATGGAGTCAAATTTGACCCTAAGAAGATCAAAGATTTGATGAAGTTGAAAGTGTCAACTATCAAAGAACCTCAAGAAACTTCATGTTTTTGGGGGCTAGCAATTTACTATCACATATTTTTTAAAAATTATGATAGTGTAATATCTCCACTCATAACCTTGTTGAAGAAATATTTATTCCATTGGACTATATCAACTACCAAGACATTTGAGAAGCTGAAAGAGGATATGTGCACAACTCCAATTTTTGTGACCCCTAATTTTTAAAAAAACATTTGTTGTTCAATATAATGCATCATGATATGGCATGGGGGTAATAATCATGCAATAAGGAAGAACCATTCCATTCTAGAGTATTCAAATCAAGGGAAAAACAAAGCTCAAGCCAATCTATGAGAAATAGAAGATGGATATTCTTCCTTCAGTCAAGAAATTGAAACTTTATCTATTGGGTGGATACTTTTAGGTAAAGATTGGTCATGATAGTCTAAAATAATTTTTAGATAAATTATTTTCCTTATAAGAACAAAAAATATATGTGACTAAATCATCATGATATGAATTTAAAATAGTTTATAAGAAAGGAAAAGAGAATGTGGTAATGGATGCACTTTCCAAGAGGGATGAAATAGTTGAGACATTGTTATGTGCAATGAACATTTGGAGAGAAAATTTGTCAAAATAAGTAAGATTAGAATGGTAGAATGACATGGACATGTAGGTCTTGATTTATAATCTTCAGCATGGTTTGTGTGTTTCTAAAATAATGAGTGGAAAGAGAACACATTATGGTATAAAGATAGACTATACCCAATCCTCAAACAAAATATCATTCAAGAGCTTTGTACATATCTAATAGAGGGCACATAGGATTTTTGAAAACATATCATCAAATCAAGCAAGATTTATTTAGGGAAGGACTCAAGGGGGATATATATAAATTTGTGGTATAATGCTTTGTTTGTTAACAGAACAAAGGAGAAACAATTAAGACACTAGTTCTACTATAGACTTTATCCATCCCTAGCCAGAAGTGGGGTGAGGTCTCCATGGATTTCATTACAGGGTATCATAGGTTTAAAGGTAAAAATGTCATCATGGTATAACTATGGATAGGCTCAAAAAATATGTTCATTTTTTTCCTTGTCATGATCATTTATATCCAATATAATAACTGTTATTTTTCTTAATAAATTTCAAAAGTCACATGATACTCCCAAAATCATTGTAAGTGATCATGACCCTATTTCAACTAGTTGTTTTTTGACTGATTTATTTACATTTTTGGGTACTTATTTATCCACAAATCATCATATCATCCTCAATATGATGGGAAAAAATAGTTTGTCAATAAATGTCTAGAAAGGTATCTCTGTTGTTTTGTATTAGATAAGGTTAAGAACATTATCAATAGAACAAGTAGGAAAAATTAAGACACTAGGGCTTTTGTATCATTTATCCATCCCTAGCCAAAGGTGGGATGATGTTTTCAAGGATTTATTGGCATGGTTGATAAGGTATGAATGTAAACATGTCATCATGGTATAACTATAGATAGGCTCACAACATATTCAAATTTTTTTCTTATCATGGTCATTGATATCTAGTATAATAGTTTTTGTTTTTCTCAATAATGTTAAAAATTTGCATTGTTCTCCCAAAATCATTGTAAGTGATCATGATCATATATTTTCCAATAAGTTTTAGAATTATTTATTTGCATGTTTGGATACTAAGTTGACTTATAAATTTTCATATCATCCTCAATTTGATGGGCAAACATAGCTTGTCAATAAATGTCTATAAGGATATCTCCATTATTTTGCATTAGATAAATAAGAACATTGGGTCTATCTATTTCCACTATAACAATGGTGGCATAACACTTCCATACCTTTTCTAAAATGTCTCCCTTTATGTAACTTTATTTTTATTATCCCCATCCATCACTTTGTCCTTGAACGTGCAAACCAAGTAATATTTAAACCTGATTATGATTAGATTTCATTCAAATTTGATAAGAGCAAACATGAAACTAAGCTAAAAGGATACTTAAACATGAGGTCAATATCCTCATCATGTATCAAGGAATTTTATTTTGATATTCATGAAAACAAGAATAAAATTAAAAATAATGGAGAAATTTTGGTTTCAAAGGCTCTTTGGGATTAAACCATGTACCTTTCAAGTAATATGTATTGATGTATTCATGAATACCTCTATTGACTTCATATTTAATTATTTGAGGAGCATTAATAGAAAACCCAAGAGGAGGTAGTATTTCTATATCGATATCAATATCTCTTGGATGAGAGCCATAAATCTTGCATACCAACAAGATTTACATCAATGTTTATCAAGTTACATAAAATATTGAAGGACCAAGAATGGATATCTATTCAAAACATAGAAATATTATATCATGCATTGAAGCCTATGAAACATAGTGATAACATGGAAAATTAAGGTGATAAGGAGTGTACATACTCTGGGCAAACCCTGCAAAAATAATTGAGTGAGGAACCATTATTATGGATATAATTTTCTTTGAAAATGTGGAAATAAAAATGATTTCTTGATATTTTAAATAATTTTTTGTGAAGCATGTGCCTCAATCCTCAAAACCATACAACAATGTAGGAGTAACTAATGCATGAAAATTTTGAATCTTTGTCCACATATCTTAAAATTAGATATAAAAAAATTGTATTTCCAAGGATGTCAAATCTACATATCCTTTCTTGAGTCTTGGTTCTACTATAGGTGCATGGCTAAAAGGTAGTCCAAAGAAAACCACACCCAAGTAGGTGTAAGAGTGCACCACCTCAACCCATTTCATTTTTATGTTAAATTTATTATAGGTTTTATTTTTTTAGTTACGTTGAATGCCATGATTTTTGTCTTTATAAGATTTACTTCAAGGCCATTCTTATCACAAAATTTTTTCAAAGTATCAAGATAGATTTGAAGACCTATAATTGAGTGTGAAAGTAAAACAATGTCATCTTCAAACAATAAAATATCAATCTTTCTCAATTTAGAAGGATGAGATTAGATTGTTATGAGGAAATAAAGGAAAGGTAGAGGTAAGAAAGAGTTGAAACCACTAAATATGACCCTCAGATCCCAACAATAAAATAGTATGGGAGGGTCTTAAAATATTTTAATTTCATTTTGTTATGTAGTGGGCTTGCAATTTGTAGCTTGTGTCATTTTCCACTAGGAGAGGAGTCTCATTGAGCTTTGAATTTTTTATATTTTTTTCCATTGTAAAAGGTTAGGTCCCCTTCAAAACCCAAATTTTTAAAATAATAATAAACAATAAAATAATAAATTAAATCTCAAAGAGGCTACAACCACTCTTCCACCCAATTTGTGGAGATAATTCCTTGGGATAGCTTATTAACTCTCTCAACTGGGTCTAAAGTCTCATAAATACTTATGAGGTTGGTATTAAGAATATTAGTGTAGCTCTAATCTTATGCATGGTCAAAATGAATAGTAATATGTTGGCAAGAGAGTGGAGAGGAATAAGATGTACTAGGTTTAACAATTTTTAAAATAATTAATTAAATATTATTTAATATTTTTTATGTTTTATAATAGTGAAATTTACTGTATTACACCTAAACCTAACATACACACACACATTTGGGGTGTAATTAAAATATAATAACACAAGTATTGGAAGAATAAAGAAATGAAAGGTTGAGAAATAAGATATATGTAAACAATTTTAGTAGTTGATAAAATTACTTTGGATCATAGCATGTACATGGTCTAAATTCATCCAACCATACAAGTCAATTGTTATTTAATATTTGGTAAAAATATAAATTCAAGTGGTGATGGAGATAAAGTAGAATGCTTGATGATGAGATGTTAGAGGCATGTACTATTTGACATAGCCAAATTGAATATTCGTTCCCAATCATCATCGCATAGAAGAATGATGACACTTGGAAGATGTGCCCCAACTACAAAGAACTCAATAAGTATACCATCAAATATAAGTTCTCTATTCTAGTAATTGATGTTTTTTAGATGAATTACATGGTTCTATTTATTTTTCCAAACTAGATCTCCATTTTGGGTATCACCAAAATTGGATAAAAATGAGGATATCCCTAAAACATCTTTTAAAACTAATGAAGAGCATTTTGCATTTATGGTCATGTTGTTTGGTCTCTGAAATGCACCATCTACATTTTAGAATTTTATGAGTACTATTTTTAGTTCCTTTTTAATGAAATTTGAGTTAATGTTTTTTATGACATCCTAATCTACAAAAATAATTATCTAAAGCATGTAAAACACATAGTGTTAGTTCTAGAACAACATAAAATTTATGTCAAACCTTCTAAATATGCTTTTGGATAGAGTACTTGGGTCATGTTATTTCACATGAAGGCATCAAATTCAACCCTAAGAAGATCAAAACTATGATAAGTGTCAAAGACCCTCAAGAACCTTCATCGATTTTTGGGGCTAACAAGTTACTATCACATTTAAAAAATAATAATAATGACAACATAGTAGCTCCAATAATAGCATTTTTGAATGAAGATTTATTCGATTGGACTAAATAAACTACCAAGGCATTTGAGAATATAAAAGAGGCTATGTGCACCACTTCAATTTTTGTGACCCTCTTTTTTTCAAAAAAAATGTTGTTGAATGTGATGCATCAAGATATGGCATGGGAAAAGTAATCATGCAAGAAGGAAGATCCTTTTCCTTCAAGAGTCATCAACTCAATGGAAAAACCAATCTCAATACAATCTATGAGAAATGTATGATGAATATTCTTCATGCAATCAAGAACTGGAGACTTTATCTAATGGGTGGACACTTTCAAGTAAAGATTGATCATGATAGTCTAAAATATTTTTTAGATCAATAATTATTATTAGAAGAACAAAAAAAGTGGGTGACTAAAATGTTGGTTAATTTAATGTAAATGGTAACTAAAATGTTCTATTTCAACCTTTTTTATGTTAGTTAATTTAATTTAAATTGAAAAGTACGACCCTATCATTAACTTCCACCTTCTTAAATATCCTTTAACCATAATATCTACCATCAATTCAGAGAAAATATATGAACATAAGGATTACAAAGAGATAAAATAATTATTAATACTTTTATTATTATTTGAACTAATATGATGTTGAATATATAAAATTCCATGATTTTTGGTTCAACTCACATATCTTAAATTGATTTCTCTAATTTCCAATGAGAGTATTTTAGAGACTCTGCGAACCTTGAAATAAGGATCACAATATACATTATATCTAGACTTGTGGCTATTAGGTACATTAGACTACCAATGAGCCTTTTATATAATATTGGATCGACATTGGATTCTTTGTCATCATTACTTAACTTCAAGCCTATTATGACTGGTGTTGGTGTTGGCTTATAGTTTATCATATTGAACCTTTTCAAAATATCCTTGGAATATTTGGCTTAAGAAATTAATATGTCATTTTCAGGCTAATTCACCTCAATCCCCAAAAAATATTTCATATGACCTAAATTGGTCATTTCAATTTATTTCTTCATGGCTCTATTGAATAAATCAATTGATAAGTCACCTGTGAATATCAAATCACCAACATATAGACATACAAGTAGATTTTTACCTTGTTCATTAATATTTTTTTATAGTATTGGCATGTTTCTGCACCTACTAAAGCCATTCTATACAAGATAAGAGTTAATCATGCTATAAAAAGATCTATGAACATGCTTGATTCCATAAAGTACTTTATTGAGTCTATAGACCTTGTCTTCATGAGCAAAAATCTCATATCCTAGTGGTTGATCCACATTCATCTAATATATTATCCAATTTTTCTAAGTTGTTATAGCTAATAATGTTCTTATTGTGTTTATATGAGCTACTAGAGTAAACTTTTTAGTGTATTTAACTCCAAGTTGTTGGTAAAAACCCTTTGATACTAGCCTTACCTTATGTTTATGCACATCTCTTTATGCATTAAACTTGGTCTTATAGACCCACTTTACTAGACTATCACTTCTTTTCCTTTTGTAATATTCACTACATCCCATGTGTGATTCTTCTCTATAACATCAATCTCTTCATCCATGGCTTGTGCCCAATTTTCATCTTTAATTGCTTCTTCAAAATAAATTGGATCAACTACTTGTGAAAAAAGGAAAAAAGTAAAAAATGAATCAACAATATGCTCACCTTCATTTTTATTATAGATATCACTTAGTCTTCTTGTTCTTTGTTTTTTTTAAACTTGTAGATGTTTGACTTGATATATCACTTGTAGTGTGATATAGAGGCCTATTGTATAAGGTGTTGTTTTAGTGGTACATTGTTGCATTTTTCATTGTTTATTTGATGGAATCCTTTGTTAAATCAATGAATATATCCTTATAATTTATGAAGGCATCACTTGCATATCACTTTGTTGAGCTTGAGTGGGTGTGGAATTAGGTACCATAGAGGGAGTACCTATTGGATTCAATACTTCACTATCATCTTGAGGTAAACTTGCAACAATACTCAATATTTTCTCTAAACTTCCATCCCATGCTTCTTATTCTATGAATTGTACATCTCTACCGATTATCACCTTTATGGTTATTAGATTATACAACTTGTAAGCTTTTATGTCCTCCTTATATCTTAAAAGGATACATATTTCTCCCTTATTATCCAATTTATTTTTCAATTCATTTGGGACATGTGAATTGGTTGTGGAATATGAGGCAACTCAAAATTAAAAAATAGGTTTTGGAAACCTTTGAATAAGCCATCTGTAGGGGTGTGAACCTATAGATTGAAAAACTCAATCCAAGGGCATAAATAGAAGATATTACATTAGTGAAAGATAAATCTTATTGTTTTAAATCAATTGAAAAATCCATACTATTTTTGAGGACACAAAGGAAGATAAAGGAGTGTGGATCAAAGTTCATAAAAATAAGGAAGGTATAATATTAATGATACAAAACTCTTCTAGTATGGCATTCCACTTAAGAGGTCCCTTGAGAAAAATTTCATAAAATTTGGTTAATGGTTGAAGTTTCATAGAAATTAACCTAATGTTTCACTGATGGAAGGTGATTTTTTCCACTCATTTATGAAATAAATTTATCCCTTGGAAAGTATTTTTTTCTTAGTCATGTTGTCTATTCATTTTCTAGTTCCATATTGGAAGATGATAGAGACGTCTCACGATAGCATACATGTATCTTTCTCTCCTTTGTTCAAGGCTTTGGGGCCTTTCAAAACCCATTTTTTTACCCTATCAAATAAAAAAATAGTAAATTTAGAGAAATAATATTTCTAAATTTATATTCTGATATTACTAAAAATAGTAAAGTACAAATATTGATAGATATTGGAATAAAGTGAAAACAATGATACTTAGCTAGTTTATTATGTGTATACAGGTTTGAGCAGGAACATGTTATCAAATAAAAAATAAGTAAATTTAGAGAAATAATATTTTTGAATTTATATTATGAGATTACTAAAAATAGTAAAGTACAAATATTGATAGATATTGGAATAAAGTGAAAACAATGATACTTAGCTAGTTTACTATGTGTATACAGGTCTGAGCAGGAACATGTTAGAATTATATTTGATGATGATCCTGTAATAATCATCAGTTGTAACTAGAGTCTATTACTTACAACTTATTAAAATTATTGCAAATTTTTATCCATGAGACAAATTAAATCAAAAGGTGAGAGGTGAGAAAAAATTATTGTGAAAATGAAGAAAAATGCCTACTTTTAAAGATTATATAAAAACAAATTTATAACATATAATATTAAAATGAATAAAAAATACTAAGTTTAAGATTTAAAAATCAATCTAAAAATGGAATGCATTGGAGAGGAGTGAGTGGAGCGCATGGGATTTTCAAACAAAGACTCTGAATGGGAAAATGAAGATGAAAAAGGATCTTACGATGGGGTATAGATCCCTAGTTTTGGAGTGGGTCCTTCAATTAGAGATAATAGATCATGAGGCCCTAATGACCCACAAGGTTTCTAGTTTGCTTCACCTCCTAGGGAAAAAGGGCATGAAAAAATGAAGGAATAGACTCCAAGAAGGGCGTGGGTTGAGAAACTTAAGGGCAAGGTTTGGACCAAGAATAAATTCATCCAAATAAGGTACTCCCTATATCTAATATCGATAAAGGTTTCAAGATATAAATTACTAACTCATTGATCCATAGTGCTTTAGCTATAATGGTAGATGTTCTAGTGGGAAAAGTTTTGGGTGTCAGACCTAATATGGAAATCTCGACCATGGAAAATGGATTTTTATAATTCATTTCAATAATGAGGAATATTTTTCTCATATAATAGTTGGGGGACCATGGTTTTTTGGTATATCAAGACTATTATTGATAAAATGGAAGCCTGGATTTAATCCTGACAAAGAGGACAATAACATGATTCCTATATGGGTTAGGTTGTCAAGTTTGACATTAGAGTATTGATAAGAACATATAATTATTAACATTGTTAAAACTTTTGGATATTTAATAACATTTAACTTAGCTACAAAAGCTTGGACCAGATTGATACATATAAGATTTTATGTCAATGCCTTTGTCAATCAAGATCTCCCTAGATCAGAATGTGATTTATCCAAATTAATTAGCACACATCTCCTTGTGTAACATGAAATTTCACCTTTTTAGATGAGAGAGAAACTATAGATTACTTCTTACTAATCCACAAAATTGGTTTTTATCTGAGATGAAAGATATATCTTATAGTTTATTTCATTCCATTAACATATTCTTCATAGTTCGAGTCTAAATAACCCTACAAGATAAATGTGAGTTCTTATTGTATTCTAGATAATAATCTATTGTATCTCCAACATATCTCAAAACTTGCTTTGTTGTAACCCAATATGACTTCTTTATCTCTTACATGAATCTTGAAAGATAGATAACAACAAACTAGGTAAGTTTCATCTACTTGAGGTGAATCCTAAAATCAAGATAGTTCCAAACATTTCTCCATTGAGTTGACAATGGTCTAAAATATATCATCCCATATTTCTCAAGTAGGGTCTTGGTATATTTCATCTATGAGAGAAAAATGTGATGCTTCTTTTTCCATATCTCCAAGCCAAGATAGTAATGAAGTAGCCCAAGTCTGTCATGTTGAAGGATTTAATCAAGTCATTCTTCACTTCTTCAATGAGATCATTTGATCTTCTTGTTATCACAATATCATCCGCATATAAAACAAGAATGAATATCTTTGGTCCTACCTTATCTATATACAAATTTTTATCTAAGGGGATACAAATGAATCTATGCTGCAATAGATGATGATCTATCTTAATATACCATACCCTTGGTTCCTATTTAAGTCCATAAAATGACTTTATTAGATGACATACCTTAAATTATGGATAATGTTCATCAATAAATCCTTATGGTTGGGTCATGTACACTTCTTCCTTAAAATCAACTTTCAATAAAGCATTTTTGATGTCCATCTACTAAAATTTCCATCCTTTTTGTGCTACTAATGCAAAAACAACTCTGATGGTTTTGATCTTCACAATGGGTGTAAAGGTCTCCTCATAATCAATTCTTTCTTTATAAACATACCCATTCACAACAATTTATTATTTTTATTTGTTGATGTATATATCTCTCTTATATTTTGGTTTTAAAATCAACTTGTAGCCAATGGGTTTCTTTCTTATAAGTAGATCGACAAGTTCCCATGTCTTATTTTTTTGTCACAAAATCTTATTCAACATCTATGACCTTCATCTATTAATGTTAAGATAATGCCTATTAAACTATTTCTAGTTTTGTGATGTCAACTATTGAACTCATCAGTGTGATATTAACCTCATTTCTCACATGTCTTCTTGAATGAACTCATGATGAAGTATCTAGAATAGTGTTCAGGTGTGACTCCCTGATGGTCATCTATACCCACTTTGGACATCGATGCTACTACTAATTTGATGAAGAATTATCTTCCAAATTTCTAAGATCAATGGATAATTCTCCTTACAGCTCATCTTCACTATGCTCTTCATCTGATTATGAAATAAACTTATGAGAGGTAGTTAGATTTGACTCCTCTTTGTGTGTTAATGAGTCAAATGATGACTCATCACAAACCACACCTCAATTTTTTATAAATCTTTCATGTCTTAAGATCCATGAGATAATAATATTTTGAGGTAGTACTATACCCTAATATGATGCACTAGAGTGTCTTCAATTTGATCTTCTTCATATTTTTAGTTGGAACATGCATATATGATGTACAACTAAATACTCTTAAATGGGAAATTGAAGGATTATTACCACTCCATACCTATTCTAGTGTCTTTTAATATCTTCATAGGTGCCATGTTGAGAAGATAAATAACTATCTAAACTATTTATACCCAAAATGGCACCTCTAACTTCACAATGGAAATAATGCAATGAGCCATCTCCATGATGAAATTATTACCTCACTCTATAATTTCATTATTTTGGGGTGTATAAGGAACTATCAAGTGTTTTTTGATGTTGTTTATCTTTAATTATTCCAAGAACTCCTTTGATGTGAATTCCCCTCTTGATTTGAGTGGAGGAGATGAAGAGGCCTCCTTGACTAGGTCACAACAAGTTAGTAAAAGACCTCATAATGAGCAAAGGTTTCACTCTTATACTTAAGAAACTACACCCAAGTTTTGAAAGAGAAATCATCAATGAAAAATTGGAAGTACTTGAATCCTTGAAAATATTAAAGCATGGGTCTGTACATATTGGTATGCACCACATTAAGACAATCATTGGCATGAGAGGAACTTGGCTTGAATAGAACCCTATGTTATTTTCCTACAAGGCATCTAGGGCATATAGGAAAAGTATGGGAAAGTTGAGGTAGACCACATACCATTTCCTTAGAGCTTAGATGGTAAAAGGAACCAATAGAAAGGTGCCCATATTGATAATGCCATAGGGTAGTAGATTCTACCATAGAGGCACAAAGATCAATTATATTAGATGAAATTACATTTAGTGTAAATAAATGATCCTTCAAAAAATTTATAGCAATTACCTTACCTTATCATGAGAGGAGACAATATTTGGTTCCATTCTTGATCAGGGACTCCAACTTAACCTTGTGATTTAATTTGGGTACATATAACACCTTTGTGAGAGTAAATTTTCTTATCCTAAGAGGAATGGTGATAGTCCCAATTCCTTATGTAACATATTCATTATCGTCTATTATCCAAACTCAATCTCCAGTCAGTTGATTAATCAGTGAATCAAAGAGTTCCTTGCATCTTATCATATTCTTAATAGTGATTGAGTCAATCAACCAAACATTAATTACTATGGAAAAGGTTTGGGAGATAAGTGATACATTTTTATATGTACTATAATCTACTTATACTAGTACCTCCTCTTTAGATTCATCATCTTGTGTTGGTTTCTTTTGTGTAGCTACATGTCCTCACTACTTTCATCATCGAGGATGTCTTTTTTATTTCTATGAATCATCTCCATTAGATGTTCCCTATCGAATAGATGTTCCTTGAGTTAAGTAATTATACTAGTAATGATTAGTGTCATGCATATTAATTCAAAAAATATGGAACCACCATTTATCCTTCTTAGATTTATGTTTTTGTTGTGGATACTTTGGTGGTACTTTCTATAACTTTGGACCATGTTTCTTGGAAATCAGTGCTTTATCCTCAAACTCATATTATATGAATTGGATGGCTTCTTTTTTTTGGATCAAATTCACCAGTTATTTGAAATACACTACTTATTTTTTAATTTTTAGTGTCATGATGAATGTGCAAAATTGAGATGGGAGAGCTCTCAGTGTGATCAAAACCAACATATTATCCTTGATCATTTCTCTAAGTGCAACTAGCTCTACCCAAAGTTCTAACATCTGGTGTAATAACTCCTCAACTTTCTCACTTGAATTCATATTGAGTGTATGAAGCATGGAATGGATATGGAAGATCTTTGTCTAGTTCTTCACCTCATAGATAGTGGATAGAATGTCCCAAGCCTCTTTTGTTGTCATTGCATCCTAAACATCATCATTGATACTAAGAGTAATCAACATGAGATCTTTAGAATCAAACTTTTTATACTTTGTTCGCTCATCAGCTCCAGTAGGATGGGTCACTTTACCAATGTTAATGCCCCATAATTCTTCTAATTGAAGAATCATGTACATTTTCATCTTCCATGTGATAAAATTTGGTCCTTTGAGGAGATGGGCATTAGATAAGATTAGCTTTGGCATAGACATTATATTAATTATGCAAGATATCACAAAGCCAAAAAAATATCATTTAATTAGTTCAAAATTCTATAAAAATACATTATCAAAGGTCAATCTGCAACTATGGAAACTGAAGATACTTCTCAACCTCAAAATATTGTATGTAATTTTTAGGATTAATGGAGCTTTATATTTGATCATTTACCTAATTCCAAATCTTAAGTAACTAAATTTGTTAAAACTTGGTTATTTCCACATGCAAAAGATTTGGCTCTTAGACTTGGTGTAGAGTAGGCCATTTACAAATGAATCAGTGATGGCACATACAATGTTGTTAGGGTTCACACCCAATGATATACTTTTCCATACCTTTGTCATGAGAAAGAGGAGATTATTGATCACATTCTATTGTGTTGTTCCTTAGTTAGGTAGTGTTTGGATTGACTGTGTACCAAACTACATCATAGATAGGCTATGATTCATCAACTACAAAATACAGGTAATGATCTAGGATGGGCATCAATTGGTGGGAAAATTCATGGCCTTTTATCACCACATGAACCTAGTGTTTGATGACTACAAGGAATTCAAGAAGCTTCCTCCCAATAAAGATGTAGATTGGATATGCATGAACTTCAAATGTATATTCTCTAGGATTATTATTCAGATCATCGTGTAAAGAGATACAAGGAAAAATGGATTGTGATCCCTATGTGTGGGATGTTTTTCAAGCTAGAAGAAACCATAGTCAAATAGGAGGATCAATCTACTAGCACATTGATGGCCTCTATCACTTCCTTGCACACGTCTAAGATATTACCATGCTCTAATACAAATATGAGAGCAATAATGCTTTAATTATTTGATTATTGATATATCAAGAATATATAAATTACAAAATTGATTGAGAACAATTATGAATTGTACCATAACTGTAACCATTTATTTAACTATATATTAACTAAGTAGTTTATTACTATAAACAATGTAATATTAATAATTACACTAACATATATGTATGGTTAAATTTTAATATGAAATTATATATTCTTTCAAAGGTGTAAGTTATGTTGGAAGGGATGGTCTAATTTTTTTTTTTTGGGTAAAGTGTAATTTTGTATAATCAAAGAGTGTAAATCGGTAGTCGTACCTCACTTGAAATATATGGACACTTACCCTATATCATCTTTTTTGAATGTATTTTTAAACAAAAATAATATGATATTTATGGTGGATTTGAGAGTGAAAAATGAGGTTGTATCATGTTTTATTATTGAAAGTGTGCTACTCAATCAAAAAAATGAGGTTGTGTATTCCTTCATATGATAATGAGTTGCTTAGGGAGGAGATATTCTAATTAATAGTGAGTATGAGCAATGATAAAGAGCTGGGAAAGGGCATTTCCATACAAAGCATGAACATAATTAAATATTTCAAGGTGCACTAGGTAGTGATGGTAAAGAACAATAATAATATATCTTAAGGGATGGACTCGAAGAAACCTATATAGATAAACACACAAATATTTGTAACATGTCATTATTATAATATATTAATATAACATATAATTATAAATTAATAGTATTGTGTGTGTGTGTGTGTATTATATATATATGATTCAAGGTAAAAATGAGGACTTGAAAGGGACCCCGCCATAAAACAATGGAGAAAAGAAAATATAACAATGAAGGCATAAATGGAACACCTCTACTAGTGGAAAAAAAAACCTATTACTAACAGGTTATAGATAAGTAGCAAACCAACAACAAATAAGCAAGAAAAAAACACAAACTACTGCCCTCCAAGAGAGTCCCCTCTATGGGAGTGAAGGTTCATTTTCAATGGATCTAATCTCTTCTTCACAAGACCTTTTTTTTTTACTTGCAATAGTACATTCACCTCATTCCCTTAATTTGGATGGATGGGAATAGCTATTTCTATTGAACTGATGGATTGAGATCTCATTAAAGGAGCATGAGCCACTAAACCTATACTAAGTATTACAGATGAATCTATATTATCTCCTTCATTTATAGGATTCATTACTTTAGTGACATTCACTAATTTATATGTAATATTTTATGGTTCTTTAGTCTTATTTGGTCATTTTAAAATCCACATCTAATTCAGATTCCTCACCCTCCTCATCACTCAAAACTATGACTACTAAATATTCTTCTAAAGCATCCTTTTATCAGGTATTCCCTTGTTTTCAATTAGTAAAATCACAATCTAAAACCAAATGCCCTATTATAAAACACCTATGACATCTAAAAATAAGGTCCTCATAATAAAGGGATTGTGTCAAAAAATGATCCCTAACTTTCAAATCAATTGGAGACGGTAGATCCACTGAAATATCAACATTTACCAAGATTATGACATATGTAGAATGGCCCATATTCTTTGTTGAATAATTAATTAATAAAAATTCACCTAAAGAATTGCCTATAAATTTGAGGATACATTCATACCAAAAGTGAAGTGTTATATGGGTTAATATAATCTAAACCAATCGAACCTTGAATGATTATGTCAAAGGATCAAATGATGAAAACCATGGCTTGACAAGTAACAAATGTTCATTCTAACTCCAAACCCAATTTTTGAAAATCACATCTTTGTCATTTTTACAATCAAATATAAAAATAAATAATCCTTTGACACAAGGACAAATATCTACATTACCTTTAATTTGGGGTCCCTAACAGTCTTTAATCTACTTGTGGAGCTCCAACAAGGTAGGCCAAAAACTATTGAAATGACATATGTGTCCTTTCAAAGAGAAATGGTGTTCTAGTATCAAAAGTTCCTTTAGCTCTTATACTTCAAAATAAATCAAAGTCTTAGAAATATCTCAGTTAAGGGCTTTAATTGATGGAAATTATTCTTGGGAACTTCCTCAAAAAAGGTGGGTTTTAGTCATTCCCCATTATCTCTACATGCAACCACATTTGATCTTCCATCAACCATCATTTCCCCTTCCTCTATATAAAATCCATGATTTACAGTTTGAGTAACATGCAAAGGATTTAAATACTTCCTTCATTTGTTGTAATCTTTTACAACTATCATTGAGAGCTTATTGAGGTTATAAACGCCATTTTTAGTCAAATCAACCTTGTGGATTACAATCACTACTTTCACTTTAGATCAGAGCAATTATCCTTCCATGAATCAACCACTAGTCAAACCTACCACCTTATGAAAAGTAGCATCAACCATTTTACTTGGTGATCCATCCCTCTTGGACATTTTCCAGCTCCATCCCATAGATCCCCATCCTATTAGTTATATTTATCATCCCCTACTGTAGATTCATGATTTTCCTTTAAAGATTATGTTGAAAGGGAAGGTGAATATCTCAACCCTACTACATTTGGATTGATCTCCATCAAATAATCATACATCACCACCTTATGAATACTCTTGCCATTAGTTTCCTAATATTCCTTCACATTCTCTCAATCACCATTACTATAGCTAACCCTATCCATCATGTTTGTTGTTCCCAAAATCAGCTACACTCATTTTGTGGACAACCCCTACGAAACTTGTCCATTTCATAATCTACACTCTAAGTTTATTGATCAAGATATGATTCTCTTGATCTCAAGCAAGGCTATTTGACATACTAGGAGATTTTATGACATTCCCCCACCATGATTTCTCAAAAATCATGAAACCTATTGTAGTCATACACTGATCAAAATGTCAATTTTGATCATTTTGAGGGTGTTATTGAATTTTGGTTTTGCTTATGTAATGGCATGGAAAAAATTGATGCTCTTACATGGTTTTTATTTTTCTCATGCTCAAGTGGCACTTTTTTCCAGCATTGCAATGTCGAAAGGCACGTGGCAAGTCAATCAAATTCACCGCCTGAGCAAGATCTCTAAAATCTTAAACTTCAAGTGGCATTAATGGCCACTCATGCCAAAGCATTAAAGGCTTGTTTTCAAGTTTTAAATGAGTTATTTCCTTAGTTATATCTTATCATTTATTTTTTTAGAGTTTCTTAGCTAATTCCTTGACCCCTTTTTGCAACTGCTCAACCATGTTGATGGAGGAAGATTTTGAATTCTCTACCTCCAAGATTAGGGTTTTAAACTCTCCAAATAAGTAATTTTAACTTATAGAGTTTCATTTTTTGAGTTATATCTGCTGAAAATTGATATTTTCATTTTGCTTTGTCTTTTATGACAAACCCTTGATTCTTTCTTGAGTTCATGCCCTAGTTTTTTATTGATGTGTGTCAGTGGTTTGACCTGAGCAAGCTGTACCATCCAAGCACATTGGTTGAAAACCAAATATTCCAAACATTATGTTGATAGATTTAGCCACTCTCACATGTTCCTATTGAAAACAAATCAAAAGCAAGATCAGTGGTTTTTGTTGCTTATGAATAATTAACATGTTTTCAAGTGAAAGTGTATGGGTGGCTAAATCTGACGCCCTTACATGAAACATTGGAATTTCCTTATTTCCTATAGTAGCAGCTAAATCCACTACTTGAACATCAAAATCAAACTATACCAATATGAATTGTCAATGAATTTTTCCACCGATGCATAACACTTGGAATTTCCTCATTACATGTAGTATCAGCAAAAATTGCCGCTCCAACATATAACATATTTCCTAAAACATGCAATAGCGGTGAATTTTGCCACCAATGCAAGTAAATAATATCTTTCACATGCAAGGGTGGAAAATTTCACCACCCATGTCAACATTCTCTCAAATTTTCCCAACTCTGGGATATTTTCAATTTTTTTTTTAGCCCACTTTCCTCTAATTTTTTTTGGCCTACTCACACTCTAGCCCTTTCAAGCGCATCTCCATAGTCATGATCATCCACATGCAATTTTACCAGATTACCAATATTTTCTCTAATTTCATGATTATGACTTTTTTTTAGTTTCTTCTATGGATCTTCTTTCTTCATCGACATCTTTCTGGTGATAGCTCATTTAGATGACTAAGTTATCTATGAAGAAGTTGAAAGTGATGAAGTATAAATATTAAGGTGCTTTTCCAATCACCTCAGTTACTTCTAATGTTGATGACAATAGAGATACATAAATTGGCCATGTGGACATGGTTGAGTTTGTGGAGAGAACCAAGTCAAGCAATCCCAGCTCTAAACTAAAGAAGATAATTGACAGTAACATTCATTTGGTATCTTCTTTCCCGATGGTAGACCACAACACAAAATTTGTCCTTCAATGTGCTCAGTTTTATAACAAAGATACTAGGGTTGTGATGGATGCTAATGGTAATGTGATAATTAGACTAGATCCTAAATTTATTGATAAGGTGTTTATGTGACCTCCTGCTACAAAAGTGATAAGACTTGATTTTGTTGAAGCACAAAAAGAGTATGATAAAAATATAAAATACACAAAGAAGGTAATAAATAATAAATGGCTCAAGATGTCAAGGTCAAATATGTCAAGGTGGATATGGAGTTTTCCTAGAAGCAACTTTATAGAAGAAGTTGGTGATCTGATAACTCTTCTTAGTAGGATAAGAGGTTTGTCATTTTCCTCATAGTTTCAAGAATGGATGTATCCTTTCACCAAGGTAATACTCCAAGGCAAAAAAACCATCTTATGGGGAGAATAAATTAGAAATGATTTGCATGAATAATTGATGAATATATCCACTACCTTCAAGTTCTACATGACTTCTTATTTGGTGTATATTGCAGCTTCTATGAGAATCTTCCCAAGTCTAAAATCAGAAGGAGATAGGAGAGTAATCCATGTGTATCAATACTATTCTTAATTAACATTGAAGGGTTTTATTCATCATTTCAGGAGAGTAAATAGTGCTTTCTTTGTAGTATTGTTATGTCTTTTTAATCCTCAACTAGAACAAAGAAGAGTGCTAGATGAGGCTTGGACAGTGGTAAATGATTTTGGATGCATGTTCTTACAATTTCCTTCTTTATCATACTTGAGGGTTGGATTTTTCCAAGTTCATCCTTATATGCTTCCAAGATTCCCTTCAGACAAACTGGTCTTAATGGAATTATGTAGACAAATGATCATCATGCATAATAAACAAATAGAGCTCAAGAAGCCTAGTTTCAGGTTCCCAATTGAAATTAGCATGTATTCAATATTAACTGTTGTGAAGGCTAGGAACATGAAAACTGGATGCAACTTGTAACCATGAAGCAATTCAAGAGAACAACAAAGTTTGACTATAGGGGGTGAAATATAAAATCAAGAGGAAAACCCAATTCCATGAACCTATGGTTGAAGATGTTTGGGTAGATTTTTAAGATAGAAGATGTCAGGAAGTTGGACTACAACAGGTTATCTCCCAAGCAGATTGAATATATGGGACTCATTGATATTCCTAAGAATATAGTAGATGATGGAGAGCTAGTTGATGATAGATATAATATTGAACAAGTTGATAATACCCCTCTCCCTCTAATCTAATGGTCCCAAAAATAACTAACTTCTTTGAGGAAAATATTTGAACCTATATTAGCAAATACCAATAATTGGCTATCAAACAAGGGAATTTCTTTGAAATAATTCCTCACAGGGTCAGAGACTGAGATTCAAAAGCAAACAAGAAAAAAGGTGGAGAACAAGACAAAGAACAAAAGTGATGTTCCCTCTTCTTCCAAGCCACATAAACCTAAGATCAAATTTGTGATGAAGAAGTCAAAAGTTGTGGAGAAAGAGTCTGAAATAGAAGATATGGAAGTTGAGAAATAGAGCACTAAAGAACCGATCATAGAAGAGATGGAGATTGAAGATAGGCCTATAGATCAATAAGAGGAGGAAGCTTTGTCCCCACAAGAGAATTTACAACAAGAAATGGGAGTCTCTCTTCCCTTGCCTAACACACCTATTATAGATCCTTTATCTATTTCTCCTATTAATATTCCCTCTTTTGAATCTCCCTCTCCTTCCAAAATAATTTTTGACAAACCTCAAAACACTTTTGAAGATGTTCTCTGTTCCTCAGGGTCTATTCTTATTTTGTCCTCCTCATCTTTTGATATTGGAGATGCTTCTATTTTTGATCACTTGGTAATGAATACTAAATAAGTAACTAAAGTAAATATAATAGGTGTGGTCTTTACTAACACTCCACCTATTGTTTCCACTACCAATGCAAGTGCAGTTCTAGTGACGCTAGCAATGGGAGCAGACTCTAGTTTGAGTACTTCTGTGCTTCCACCATAGTTTTCATCTTATACACCAAAAAAGAAGAAACAATCCATCTCCCCACATGACTTTGATTTTAATAAGATGGTGCCTATGAAAGCCTAGACTCAAAGAAACCAAATATTCTTTCAAAAATGCTTGGGGACAAAGGACACAAATTTATAGAGATTCCAAGACCTCCACTGGATGCAACCATGGAAAATTTTGATATAAATGATTACTCTATCTCTAAATTTGAATTAGGCAAGATAACTCATGAAAGTGCCAAGAATGGTATGCAGTCAGCCATGGACATCTTGATTTAGAAATTTGATAGGGATAAAGAAATGAAAGATCACTACAAATCAATGGTGGAATAGTTGACTGCAATGGTAAGGAAATTCACTTTCAGTTTAGAAACAATAACTCTTGAGGCTATTTCTATAGAAGACCCCATCATTCAAAAATTAGAAAAGAATCATCTCAAAGAAAAAGTACTTGACGATTACTTAAATAGGATGCGTGCATAAAGAATTTCCTTACTTACAGAGTTATATGAGAAGATAGATAAAATGAGGAAAATAAGAGCAGAACTTGATGATATCATTAATGTTGTTTCTCAAGATATTGAGAGCATAGAAAAGAATCATGATAAATGGGTGGATATGAGAAAACTAAAAATAATCACTCTAATATCAAGTGGCATCATTCCTAATAGGGATTTTTATACAAAAACTAAAGAGGCATTGACATATAGGAGCCATGTGCTTAAATATTTGATCAGTGACCTTGAAATTGCAAGAAAACATAGTGAACAAAGTGATCTCAGTCTTTTGCATAAATTGGATGAGCTACCTTACAAGCTCGTATCACAAGATAACCAATTTCTCTCTACAAAAGAAATGATTCAGGAATTTGAAGATATGTTCTAGAAAGAGTTTGAAGATAAAACATTTTCAATGGCCACTGTGGAAAATACTATAGAAAATCAATTAACTTTAGATAATCGAAAAACCAACTTAACTAATTATGAAAAATTAGTCACCACAGTAAGAGATGTCATAGTTAGAGCTAAAATGATTTTTAGGAACACTGTTAGTCCAGACAGTATCGGGATGTAAGCAACTTTCACTATGTATGATGGTCACATGAAGAAAGATGGCGATATAAATTAAAGCACTATCTTTTTCCCTTAGTTTATTTTCCATTTTTTAGATGTACTTTTGAAACAACTTTGGACATTTTTACATGTACTTTTTTCATATGTAATTACATGTAAAAACATAGGAAGTCCCAAGTCAATAAGGACTCTTATTTTCGAATAGGTCAAAGTAGTTAGGTTTTTCCTAAATTTTCTCAAGGCCTCTCCCTATAAATAAAGAGGGCCTCTATTGTAATTAGCTATCTTTTAGTTATGGAAACAAAACTCTACCAAATTAAAGAGCATTTTGAGACTTTGAGTTCGAATTGTAAATCAAATTTTATCAAGTGAATGAGAAAGCAAGTGATCATTCAAACTTTGTGTTGAAATTACTTGTGTTGTATTAGAAATTGTTCCTATGTCCTTTTCATAATACGATCTTATCTATTTGATTAAATAGTAGTGTGAGTGAAAATAATCTGGAAGATGTTCTAAAGTTGATTATGGAGACTTTGTGCTAAAACAATTATCTTTAGTTTGTGTTTTAGTATTTTAAAGTAAAGGATATTAGAAAAGATTTGAACTAATATTATATTTTGTGATCATATATTGTCATAATTTTTGATAAAGACTTTAAGCTACACCTTATTCTATTGTGTTTTAAGTTATAAATCAGCAAAAGAAGCAATGATAGACTTTGTGCTCTCATGGGTTTCTTGGTTTTTCAGTTAGTATCAAAAAAGTGTTCTTTTATTTTGTAAACATCATTTCTAAAAAAAGAGAAATGGATGATATGGTCTCACCCTTGAATTAGTATTTAGTTTAAATTAGTTTGTGATAGTTTATAGGGAACCTCCCCTTACTGAGAGGAGAGATTTATCTCATTACACTATGGCTGATATAACTATTTTGCATTCAATTAGTTGAAGATAAAATATTCACCCAACAATTTTTTGGTGACTCCATTAGGGAAGGAACATGCAATTTAAAGCCTCACACTCTAAGTTGAAGTACTTCCAGTCCTTTTCCATTTGTTTTAAAATTTTGTTGAGTATACTACATTTTGGCAGATTCACGGTATACAAGAAGCAAGAGAGCTCAAGGTATTATTGATCCTATATTTGAGTTGATGCATCAAAATAATTTGATCTTTTGCCTCTACGACCTCACCTTCAGTGAACCAAGAGTTTTCCTCATACCAACGCTAGTTATCTAATACCAGGTGAAACTTCTAGTTATAGTGCTAGCAAAGTTTTGTCTGTTCATACTCTATAAAGGTTTGTTATCCCACCTTTTAATGAACACATCATGGCATCCCAAGGCCCTTGGGGTAACACTTTTGGTCCTATAAATTTAACCCCACCTTTGCATTAACTACCTCATAATTTAAGAAATAATTTTCTAAAGTTCTATGGTGATAGGAAAGTTTATCCTGATGAACACATTACAGCTTTTTGCATAACCTGTGGTGTGATAAGTGTTGAACATGAACATGAAGATGTATAATTAAGGATTTTTGTGGAAACATTGCAAGGTGCTACTTTAGATTGGTTTTATCATCTTCAAGCTCATACTATAACCAGTTAGAACACTCTCAAGAACAAATTTGAGGCTAGGTTCAAACTTACAAAAGATGCACGAGCTTCATGAGCCTATGCGAGACTTCATCACTAAGTTTAATAAGATAAGAAATAGGATTCCTACAATCACTCAACTAACACTAGAGAATCTTAAGTTTTTCTTTATCAATTCTTAACTTCTTGAAGTGAGTTTTTTGTTAAGGCAGGCTGGCCTTGCAGATCTTCTTGCAACTCAGATTTTGGCTACCAAAGTCAAAGATGATCTTATCCTTGTAGGTAAGATAGAAAGAGATTATAATACGAATAAAGGTTCATCTTCTACTAAGAATTCTTCCACAAGCACCATTGACCCTATGGTGCAAAAGTTAGCAAATGAATTGCTAGCTCTAAAAAGATAAATGTCCTAAGGTATGTTTGCCCTTCCTTATTATCGAGATATACCAAGGAGAACATTTCCAAAAAATTCATATCAAGGTAATGCTACTAAAAATTAATGGCAACCTAATCATCTTCCACATACACAGGGGAAGCTTGCTATTGAAGCAACATCGATCAACTCAGCAGTTGGTTATTATGAAGCCAAATGTGATCTTTCTTTCCAATCTGAGTTAGATTGGGAGAATAATGTTAATCTCTTTGCAAAAGGAGAAGAATAATTAGATGGTGACTCTACCATTGACTTTCTAAATTACTAAGATGAAGCTAAAAAAGAAGGGGAAGTGAGTGATGGAGCATATGTTATTTTTACTAGGTCCCAAAATCAGTCAACCTAGAAAGTTAATAAGGGCAAAGCAAGAGAATAACCTCAACCAGTGATCTCAATTGCTAAATGGGGAATTATGCTACCTTTCCAATCAAATGACCTAGTGGGCAATAAGAAAGTAAGTACATCTAATAATCTTATGTCTTTTGCTTCTATCCCTCAGACCAATACTACATCAAATAAAAATTAGAATGATGGATTTCCTTCCTCTATTTTTAGTTCATTCTAGTTATTTAACATAATAGATCATGCTAGGAAGACCAAGATCCAAATGTCTAAAGTTGAGTATTTACAAGCTAATCTTAAACAGTTTGATAGGTTAGTTGAATACGTCAAAAACAAAACTATCCCAATAGGGCAAGATTTTCTAAAAGTTACCCATGATTTTCCAAAAAACAAATCTACCCAAAATAATATTGTCACTACTCCTTTTGTTGCCTCTAGAAAAATATAACCTTTCTATGTTTCTCTATTGGTAAATGGTCATAAATTGAGTAATTGCATAATAGAGTCTAGAGCCTCTAATAATGTTATGCCTACCAAGGTAGTAGACCCCCTTGGTCTCACCTTAACTAAGACTTTTGGGAGATGTTTTTCCATGGAAAATAAGCAAGTACCACTTTTGGGTCAAATCAAAGATGTCCAATTTGTATTTTTAGCTTTTTCAAACAAGAGGATTAAGATGACAGTCCTAGTGGCTGATCTTCCAATTTATTATGACATTTTCCTTAGACATAATTTTTTTAAGGATGTAGGTAGGGAGTTTAACATGGATCTATCTGAAGTAAGGATACCTATTAAAGGCATCATGCAAAGGTTGCTTCCTGAGAAGGAGGCCAAATATATCGTTACCCAAATGACAAATCTTGAAGATCAAATTTTGTTCAAATCCTCAAGAATGGGTAATTATTTCTTATCTACTGAAGATGTTTCTAATCCATTAGATGAAATTTCATCAGGTGATAGCTTAGATAATTTAGACAAAGTATCAGAATACTTTTTGGATGAAAGTTTAGGTGAAGACAAAATAATGCCAGATTCTTCCCTCACTGATGAAGAGGAATCTTCTGATCAAAGAAATTCTAAATAATCAAATTATAATGAGGTTTGGGTTTTAGAATTTGATGGAAGTTGTTCCTCTACTAGTTTTGGAGTCATAAATGTTTTGATATCCCCATAAGGAGATATTTTCCCTTGCTCATATAAGTTGTAATTTGACAATACCAACAACACCATCAAATATGAGTCATTGTTGCTCAGATTGAAAGATGCTCATGCTAAATGTGTTAAGATTCTTCATGCTTTATGAGATGCCAAATAAGTGGTTTTTCAAGTGAGAAATTTGTATCAAACCAAAAATAAAATATTATGATATTATCACAATCATGTATGGGATTGCATTGAAAGTTTTGATGCTTTCAATATCTCTATGATGTCAAGAGAGTTTAATGATTATTTAGACTCATTAGCTATCTCCACCACTCTTATGGTTCCTCATAAATATTTCAAAGGAAATAAGTACACTATTGAGCTGGTCTTTCAACCAAGTGTACCTAATAATGCTGACCATTGGCAAGTGTTCAATGGTGATAATAAAATCATTACTTTCTTAGAAAAGATGGATATTCTTGATGAGCTCTATTTTGAAGGTAGTGAATCTCCACCATAGGAATACATTTCTAAAATAGATTCACAAACTGGTGAAGAGTTTCTTCAACTAAAAGGGAATAAAATTCTAAAAGGTTTGGTTTCCCTTGAAAAGCTATTTGATAAGCATGAAAAATATATCAAGCAGCAGCAACAACTAGATTCAAGTTCCCCTATGGAATTTGTCAAGTAAATTTGAGTTTGGAAGTAGATCCTAAAATGGTCAGCATTGGAAAATGTTGCACTGCTGATGAAAAGCTCAAATTCATTACTATCTTTTTCCATTACATTGATTTTTTGGTATATTATGATGATCTGAAGTCCTTTAGGCTTAAGGAAATTCAACATTAAATTCCCCTTAAATCTAGGTCATTGCCTCACAAGCAAAAACAAAGGAAATAAAACCCCAAAATATTAGGTACTATCCTTTCTGAGATTCAAAAGATGTTGAATGCAAGAATAATTTTTCTAATTCATCATTCCACATAGATCACAAACATAGTTCCTGTAAGGAAGAAGAATGGATAAATTCGTATTTGTGTTGATTTCAAGAATCTCAACCAATCTTCTCTAAAAGATAACTACCCCCTACCCATCATGGATCAAGTGTTGAAAATGGTAACTAGTTCAAAAATGTTGTCTATGCTAGACAGTTTTTAGAGGTATAATCAAGTAGAAGTTAATGAGTTAGATCAGTATAAAACTAGTTTCACTACACCTTGGGGCACATTTACATATTGTAGAATGCCTTTTGGTCTGATCAATGCTAACACCATAATCCAAAGATCAATGGACCTTGCTTTCAAATATGAGATAGGGAATTTCATTGTGGTGTATGTTGATGACTTGACTATTTTTTCCAAACACTGTCATGACCATGCACATCATTTATGACAAGTGCTGGAATGTTGTCAACAAAATGGTACTAAGAAGTCAATTTTTGGGGTTAAAAAATTTAAACTTCTTGGTCACATTGTATCTTGAGAAGGCACTAAAATTGACTCAAAAAGAGTCAAATCTATTCAAAGCCTTACTCTACCTGCTAGTAAGACTACAGTTCATTCTTTCTTTGGAAAGGTGAATTTTCTTCAAAATTTCATTCCTAAATTTGTAGAGAAAACCCATCACATTATCAACATGATGAAGGGTAATGACACTTTCCATTAGACTGTGGAAGGCAAAGCAAGATTTGAGGATATCAAGAAGGCTATTTCTCATGCTCTAGTCCTTGTTTGTCCTAACTATACCAAATATTTCATAGTATATAACTACGCTTCTGAACATACACTTTCAACCATTCTGGTTCAACGGAGTGAAGAAGGTGTGGAATATCTCATATCATTTATAAGTTGTCCTCTCAAATCTCATGAATTAAAATATTTGAACATGGAGAAACATGCTTATGCCTTGGTTAAGGTGGTAAAGCATTTCCATTTCTATATCCTAAATTCACATATTGTTATTCTGGTGCCTGACACAATAGTAAAGTCTATTCTAACTCAATAGGAGTTTGGCACTAAAAGGGGCAATTAGATTTCTAAGATCCAAGAGTTTGATCTTGATATCAAACCTACTAAGCTTGTGTGTGGAAAAAGTTTATGTCAATTGATTGTTGATAACGTACTAAAAGAGACAGGGGATGAAGAAGTAGAAGTTGAGGACATGCCAACAGTTCTTTTATCACTACTACTGATGAGTGGTATTCAAATATCACTCATTTTCTTACCTATGATGAGTGTCCTACCCATCTATCTTACAAGGAGAAAAGGACTATTAAGTTTAAAGCTGCTAACTACATCCTATGGGACAATGGTTTGTATAAAAGAAGCCTTAATGGAGTATTTCTTCATTGCATGGATAAAGTGCAACAAAGTAAACTTCTAGAGTTTTTACATAGTTTGGCTTGTGGAGGACATTTTTATACACCTGTGATGGCTCACAAGATACTATGAGCTAGATACTATTGGCTTACATTGTTTTAAGATGCATATAATTGGGTGCGTAGATGTGAGTTATGTCAATAGTTCATTGGGAAACCTAAGTTGGCCATATTACCTCTCAAGTTGGTGGTGATTGAAGAACCTTTTTTAAAAATGAGGCATCAACTTTATTGGTGCTATGAACCCATCATCAAGTGCAGGATATGACTATGTTCTAACCATGATAGACTATTTCACCAAGTGGGTGGAAGCTATCCCAATTAAGCATGCTACTTCAGAAGTGGTATGCAATTTCTTTAAGGATAATATTTTCCTCTAGTTTGGAGTTCCATACAATATTATAGCAAATAATTCTACTTGTTTCTCTTCTCATGATATTATTGACTTTTGATATAAGCACAAGATCATTCTTTCCCACTCCTCAGACTAATATCCATAAGGAAATGGTCAGGCGGAATCAAGTAATAAGAATCTGGTTACTATTATCAGGAAACTAGTAAATAAGAATCAGAGAACTTGGCATAAAGCATTATTTAATGCTTTATAGGCAGATATGATTACCCCTAAAAGGATAATAGGTATGTCACCATTTTAGCTTCTATATGGTCTAAATGCAGAGATACCAATTACCTTGGAATTGTTAGCACTGAAGTTGGTAAAGGTAGTGGAAGATAGGACTTTTGAAAGTTCTATTGATAAAAGGATCATGTACCTAACTAAACTTGAGGAACAATAAAATATGGTAGTAGATCATATCAATGAGCATCAAATTTAGGTAGAGAAACTCTTTAATAGGAAAGCAAAGATTCATGAGTTTCAGATTGGAGATCAAGTCTTATTGTGGGACAAGAGGAGAGAACCAAAAGGAATGCATGGAAATTTTAATTCCTTGTGGAGAGGTCCATTCACCATTCATAAATTTTGTGATGGGAATATCTTCTTACTAGAATATTAGGATAGAATGCCATTCTTTCTACCTCACAATAGGTAATATCTGAAACATTTCAATCCTTAAACTATCAGATAAGTTTATTTGTACATTTGTATAGTTTTATTTTTGTGTTTTTGTTTATGTCTTTTATGTTTTTTTTATTTTTGTTAGCTTGAATCTATAGCCCAATGGCATGGATGAAGGCACTTAGAGACTAGATTCTTCTCCCTTCGATCGTTTCAAAGTTTGATCGATGGAAGTTCCCTAGTTGGAGCCAACTATTGTTCCCAAAATTAGCTATGCTCATTCTATGGATAACCCCTAAGAAACTTGCCCATTTCATAATCTACACTCTAATTTTATTGATCAAGATGAGATTCTCTTGATCTTAAGAAAAGTTGTCTAACATCCTAAGAGAGTTTACAACATTCTCCTGCCATTATTTTTCAAAAATTATGAAACCTATTGTAGTCATAAACTGATCAAAATGTCAATTTTGATTATTTTGAGGGTGTTAGTAAATTTTGGTTTTGCTTGTGTAATGGCAGCAAAAAGTGCCGATCTTACATGGTTTTTATTTTTCTCATGCTCAGGTAGCACCTTTTGCCACCATTGCAATGTTGAAAGGCACATGTCAGGTCGGCCAAATATGTCACTTGAGTAAGATCTCTAAAATCTTGAACTTTAAGTGGCATTAATGGCCACTCATGCCAAAGCATTAAAGGCTTGTTTTCAATTTTTAAATTAGTTATTTCTGTAGTTCTCTCTTGTCATTTATTTTGTTAGAGTTTCCTAGCTGATTCCTCAACCCCTTTTAACAATTGCTTGACCGTGGTGACGGAGGAAGATTTTGAATTCACCACCACCAAGCTTAGGGTTTTGAACTTTCTAGGTAAGTCATTTTAACTTCTAGAGCTTCATTTTTTTACCTATATCTGCTACAAATTGATATTTTTCTTTTTCTTTGTCTTTTGTGTTGAACCCTTGATTCTTTCTTAAGTTCATGCCCTAGTTTTTTATTGATGCGTGTCGATGGTTTGACCCAACTAGGCTGTACCCTCCAAGCACATTGATTGAAAATAAAATCTTCCAAACATTGTGATGATGGATTTAGCCTCTCTCACATGTTCCTATTGAAAACAAATCAAAAGAAAAATTGGCATTTTTTTACCACTTGTGAATTTTTAACATGTTTTCAAGTAAAAGTGTATGGGTGGCTAAATCTGCCACCCTTACATGAAAACATTGGAATTTCCTCATTTCCTGTAGTAGCAACTAAATCTACCACTTGAACATCAAAAGAAAACCATACCAATATGAATTGTCAGTGAATTTTACCACCGATGCATAACACATGGAATTTCCTCATTACCTACAGTATCAACAAAAATTATTACTCTAACATATAATAGATTTCCTAAAACATGAAATAGCAATAAATTTTGCTACTGATGCAAGTACACAATATCCTTCATAATCAAGGGTGGCAAATTTTGTTGCCCATGAAAATATTCTCTTATATCTTCCCAACTCTAGGATATTTTCAGTTTTATTTTGTTGAGCCCACTTTCCTCTAATTTTTGTTGGCATGCTCACACTCTAGCCCTTTCAAGCGCATCTCCATAGTCGTGATCATCGACATAAAATTTTCCTAGATTATCAGTATTTTCTCTAATTGCATGACTATTAATTTTTGTTGTAATTTCTTTTATGGATCTTCTTTCTTCATTGACATCCTTCTGGTGATAGCTCATTCAGATGACTGAGTTATCTCTGAAGAAGTTGAAAGTGATGAAGTACAAATATCAAGATGTTTTTCCAATCACTTTAGTTACTTCTAATGTCGATGACATTAGAGATATAGAAATAAGCCATGTGGACATGGCTGAGTTTATGGAGAGAACCAATATAAGCAATGCTAGCTCTAAAATGAAGAAGATAATTGATAATAACATTCATTGGGTATCTTCTTTCCTAATGGTAGCCCACAACATAGAATTTGTCCTTCAGTGTGCTAAGTTTTATAACAAAGATACTAGGGCTGTAATGGATGCTAATAGTAATGTGATAATTAGACTAGATCCTAAATTCATTGATAAGGTATTTATGTGCCCTCCTATAGAAGTGATAAAGCTTGATTTTGTTGAAGCAAAAGAGTATGACAAAAATTTTGAAAAGGAAAAGAAGATAATCAATAATAAATGGCTCAAGATGTCAAGGTGAAATTTTTCAAGGTGGCCATGAAGTTTTCCAAGAAGTGACTTTATAGAAGAAGTTGGTGATCTAATAACTCTTCTCGCAGGATAAGAGGTTTATCCTTTTCCTCATGATTTCAAGAATGGATGTATCCTTTCATCAAGGTAATACTCTAAGGCAAACAAACCATCTTCTAGGGAGAACAAATTAGTAGTGCTTTACATGAATAATTGATGAAAATATCCACTACCTTCAAGTTCTACATGACTTCTTTTTTGGTGTATATTACAGCTTCTATGAGAATATTCCTAGGTCTAACATCAGAAGGAGATAGGAGAGTAATCCACATGTATCAATACTATTCTCAATTAACATTGAAGGGCTTTATTCATCATTTTAGGAGACTAAATGATGCTTTATTTACATTGTTTTTATGTCTTTTTGATCCTCAACTAAAACAAAGAAGTGTGTCAGATGAGGCTTGGATAGTGGTAAATGATTTTGGATGCATGTTCTTACAGTTTCCTTCTTTCTCATACTTGAGGGCTGGTTTTTTCCAAGGTCATCCTTATATGCTTCCAAGATTCCCCTCAGACAAACTAGTCTTAATGGAATTATGTAGACAAATGATCATCATGCATAATAAACAAATGGAGCTCAAGAAGCCTGGTTTCAAGTTCCCAGTTGAAATTTGCAGGTATTTAGTATTAACTTTTGTTAAGGCTAGGACCATGGAAACTGAGATGCAGCTTGTAAACATGAAACAATTTAAGAGAAGACCAAAGTTTGACTATAGGGGGCTAAAAGATTAAATCAAGAGGAAAACCCAATTCCATGAACCTATACTTGAAGATGTTTGGGTAGATTTGAGGATAGAAGAAGATGTCAGGAAGTTGGACTACATCAGGTTATCTCTCGAGTAGATTGAATATCTCAAACTTGTTGGTATTCTTGAGAATCTAGTAGATGATGAAGAGCTAGTTGATGATAGATATAATACTAAACAGGTTGTTAATACCCCTCTCCCTTCAATCCAATGGTCCTAAAAATTACTGACTTATTTGAGGAAAAGATTTGAACCTATATTGGCAGACACCAATAATTAGCTATCAAATAAGGGAATTGATTTGAAAGAATTCCT